>ML778204.1:347136-366649 GCA_009831015.1 Picea engelmannii
AACCCAAGGAAGCAACAACAAACACCTAGCTAACCAATCCCTCCTGGAGATAGCTAACATATCAAGCATTTACCACTACCCCTCAACCCTTAACCAACAATTGACACATCCAACAACTAAAATTCAACAAGTACACATACACAGAGAGTCTTATAAATTTCAGCAGAGCTTTGTTACTATATTCATCATCCCCTTTTACAATGCCAACCCTCTTATTTATAAAGGAGAGGTGAAGGCTTAGGGTTAGGTCACAAGACACTTGTCACTTTTGGAAAAGTGACAAGTGGACCAACCCTAAAAGACTTTTGTCTTTTTACAAAAAGTAAACTTATCCAAAAAGGGAACCTTATCCAAAAAAGAGAATCTTATCCAAAAGGGGATCAAATCAGATCTGACTTGACCCTTCAATTACACAATAATTTACAAGCTAAAAGTAAATCATACGGAAGTTTATATTACAAAAAGTCATTTCCCATGAAATGACAAAGTTTGATATGCCACATCATCATTTTCCATTGGGATTTGTGCCATCCCAAATGCTCTTTGGTTGCTGCCATGTTTTGCAGCTGTAGGTGATGTGTTTTAGGATAGTACCCGGCCATCCATGGCTGTCGGATTCACCGGAATGAAGGCCCAAGGTGTGGGGAATTGCTAAGCTGCTTCGGAGGGCAAGGGGACTTCGGGCTTTGGCCATTGTAAGTAAGGAAATGCCTACTATTCAGGCACTTTTCAGACCTGATTATGCCCCCCCTTTGCTGCCTATAAGTTTCCTGTGAGCTGGTTAAAACATGGCCTTGATTTGGGCTTGTTTCGACAAGAGGACCTCTTGGATCTGAACTTTGAGAGGTTGTTCCTCTGTACCAAACAGTCCCAAATATGTTCTTTAATGTGCCCATGCTGTAGCTCTATCCGTTACATTTCTGCTTCCTTTCGTTTCGCGCAAATCCGACTCCGGATGAGTGAGATATAGCCCCGGGAAGGTATGCGGATGGAGCCGGCCAATGGACTGATCAGGGAAAAGATTTGAAAATGGGATGAAATTCTGGGTTAGACACCAGAAATGACAGGCTGCTACAGGCCTGTATACCTGTAGCTGAAATGGGTATCCCTCACTGGGCCCAATTTGACCTCGGAAACCCCCAATTAGACCTCTTTCCGATGCGTGCTTGTAGGGCCAAATTGAGTCCCTGTCGCTCTGGGACATGTCACTGAAAATCTGGGTGGAATTTGCAGAGATGAATGGCATGGGTGTGTTTTAGACTTCATCCCGGTCGTTTTGACTATTTACGGGCAAAAATCCGCCTCCGTACCGGGAAGTTATGCAATTAAAACGTCCAGTGACCCTTAGGGGGGGGGGGAATTAAATTTTAACATATAGTTTTAAAAGCCATTTAAATTTTATTTAAAATTTTATTTATGTTTTTTTTTTTTTAAACATTATATAAAAAAAAAATTTAAAAATAATTATAATTATAAACATATAAATACATTTATAACTAAATTAAAATTTAAAAAAATTATATAATATGAAATTAAAAATAAAAATAAAATTAAATTTTAAAATTTAAATAAAATTTTAAAACATAAAAACAAAAGGAGGGCGGGAGGTTTTACCCGACGCCCCTGGTCGCCCACGTGACCGGGGCTGGGCTCCAAGGGGCCACGGGGTTTTGGGAAATGGAGGCGGTGGTGGCGCTGGGTGGTTGGGAGGCCGAGAGGTGGGGGTAGAGGGAGTGGTTGTTGGGCACGCGCGCGGGGGTAGGGGAATGGAGGAAGGCGGGGCTGCGTGGTGGAGGTATGGCAGTGCGGGAGGGAAGAGCAGAGGGTTGTGGGCTGGTGGTGCGGCTGTGTGGAGGGCGAGGGAAAGGGAATGGGCGGAGGGGGGAGCATGCAGCCTGGGCAGAAGTGGAGGTGCGGCCTGCGCGTTGGTGGAAGCGGGAGTGGTGTGGAGGGGGAGAGGGGGGTGTGGCCTGCGTGTAGGGAAACGGGGGTAATGGAGGGCGTGGGCATAAGGCTGTGGGAGGGAGGAGCAGTGCGTGGAGGGTAGGAAATCGTGGCCGAGGCCAAGGTGTTGCGTGCAGCGTGCAAGAGGAGAGGAGGCCGAGGGTAGAGGGGTGGTGGTGGTGGCGCCCAGGCGGTGTACGGGCGGCCAGCCACCCATAAAAATTAACATTTAAAACTATAGCAAAGTGGGTCTTTTGAAAAAAAAAATGGGCAGGAGGTTTCAGGTTCAAAACTCCTGCCCTCCATCAAAATTTATGGGAAGTCTTTGAGCTTTCTGGGCAAAGAAAAAGCACAGGGTTGGGGTTAAAGGCTAGGGCTCTTCAGTGACATGCCCAGGCCTGTAAATTCCAATACATGGCATTACAATTCCAAATTTCTAAAGGAGCCCTGGAGGCTTGGGCAGAATGCCCAAGAGGGGTTCGAATCCCCTCTCCTTTGCATTTTTCAGCACACATACCACTTCATAAACTCAGCTATTAATTCATCACACTGAACCAGCAAGCAAGCTCATCATTGAAACAGGAAACAGACACTAATTTCTTCTTGCAGAACCTCAAAACAACCAGCATAGCTTATTGGTTTTTCTTTGGGAAATTAGCATAATGGGTTACCTGGTACATGGCTTGGAAATGGCATCATGAAGACTGGTTGCCCATTGCTGAATTACTCCTGCTGTCAAAACATCCCTTGGCTGCCATGACTGTTGTTGCAGATCTCTCCCCCCTCTGGACAAATTGCCAAATGATTTGGGAGAAAGGAGAATGGTAGGTTTTGTTTTTTTTTCATTTAAAAAAAAAAAAACAATTTTCCCCCATTTTGCATGAGGCTACGTGCCCATTCCTTAAATTTCCAATTTTTCTGAAAATGTTTTAATAAAACATTTTATTAATTTTTTAATATTTTTTGGAATTTTGTGCAAGTCAAAGTTTGACTTTGACTTTGACTTTGACTCTGCTGCAGCTGACTCAGTCCAAAAATGTTGACCGGAGAGACGGAGTCTGAATTGGATGCAAGTCACATCGTCGGAAAGGTCTTGATGAGGACATCAGGAATATGTCATTATCAACTCGAGATAATGCCACCTCAGCCTTCAAATTCGGCCCAGAACAGTGGTCACTTAAAAAACCCTGACTTGCTGGTGGGCCCACATGACACCTAATCTTGCGAAAGGTGCCAATTTGTCATACGATATCCAATTGAGGCAAATGAGGTACCGTCGGAAAGGTATCGACAAGTACTTCAACGAGGTGACAATATAATTTTGTGCCAGGGTCATTTATGACTGTCTTAGCTGTTATGAAACCCTGTCATGTGAGTTGGTGGACCCCTTTTTGCCTAAAATTATTGGCCAACTTGTGACAACTCTAACCAGGCCATCTGGAGTCGGAATGAGGCAAATAAGATGTCGTTTGAAAGTTTTCTGAGTCTATTACAGCGTGGAATCACTGAATATCTGATTTATAACTCTTTACCCACCAATTTTAAATCATGAAGCACTGCAACCAATTTGATGTCCAAAAGTGGTCATAAACTTGCGAAGGCTCGTTCTCACTAACCGGGGGTCGAAACCAAGCACGGGATATACCGTTGGAAAGGTATCACACTTTCCTACACCATGTCTGGGTTTTATTTTCCCTTTGATACCATAATCTGAATAGAATCATACCAAGAAGCTACAACTGTTAGTTTTTCCCATTCAGGTGACTTTGACTTTGCGTGCCTCATATGGGTCATACTGACTCGGAATCAAGCTCATGATAGCTTGTTGAAAAGCTTGTTACGATCCCTACCACTTGGAAGTGTTGTATTCCTTGAATATAACAGCCTTGACGTGAGGAAGAAATGTCATGGGAAGGCCCACAAATCCCTGAGTGCACCCAACTGATACTCTTTCAAGGGCAGAGGCCATAGTAACTATGACCCCCGCCACTGTCCTTGACTGGAACCATAGCATCAAGGGGTGTTTATGGAGAAGTAATTGTGTAAAACACCATGTTGAGCCCAGGGCAGATTTTTGGGTCAACACAAGCATCCAACCACATCGAGTCATGTTGAATCCGAGCAACCAACTACTGTTAATCATACTCAGAGTGTCGATAAAGTCGACAATTCTAAAATGAAGAATCCTTAACCCAATTTCCCTTGTAGGATTTGTAAGGGTGACCACTTTCTGAGGGATTTCCCTAGTATCCCCAAGGTCTTAGAAATGTGGTATTCCATGTCGTCAGCCTCTGTTGTTCATGTTGGTGACACCCTGTCAACTATTGATGTAAAGGTTGGTAAGAAGAATAGAACCATCAAATTTCCTTGTAGGTTATGCGAAGGTGCTCATCACTCACACCTTTTCCCTCGTATGAACGAGGCTTATTATATTTTTTTAAATCATCAACTTCCAACTGGTTATCATAAAATCTCTCCCAACCCATCATTAGTTCATGGACTAGTCAATCTAGTTCCATCCCTGGTCAATACAGTTGATGAGGTGGCCAATCTGGTTTCATCCTCAGTTGAACCAATAACCCAAGTAGTTGATCAAGTCTCCTCATCAATCAACCACATTATTCATTTGAAGAGTGAACCCAAAGTGGTCAATCTAGTTCTTTCATCGATCGATCCCACTCCTCCCTTAAGGAGTGCAACCAAAGTGGTTGATACAGTTTTGTCATCGGTCAACCCCACTCTTCATCTGAAAAGTGAAGCCCAAGTGGCTAATCCGACTCCATCATAAATCAACCCCAATCTTCATCTGAAGAGTTCCAAAGTGATCACTTCAAGTCCATCATCGGTCGATCCCACTCCTCATTCAAAGAGTGAGGATGTCGCTCAAGTCTACCTCATTAATATTGATTCACCCGGACAAGGGGTCACTCCTCCCATATCGATGGCACCCCCTTAAAGCACTTATATGATTTCTATTGATTGGCATCGTTTGAAAGAACCCTGTCTTCCTCCTTACATTCCTTTTCAAATCACTATGGAGGTTTTTGGTAGGAATATTCCTAACACTATAATAGACGAAGGTGCTTCTGTTAACATCTTATCCATGAATGTTCGGCAATATTTTGGTTCCCTGCAGCTTGCACCTATGACTCAGAATTTGTTGACCTTTGACAACAGAGTTAGTAAACCTTTAGGGATCCTTCCTTAATTTCTGGTTACTTTGGCAAGAAAAATGGTCTACGTCGATGTGATGGTAGTTCACGACCCCTTGGATTTTAACCTACTCCTTGGGAGAGACTATGTCTACGTTATGAGATATTTTGTGTCTACTCTCTTTCGATTGATATGTTACCCTCACAACAGAAACACAACAATCGAGCAACTTTCATTCATTGACCCTAATCTAATGGTCGACCATCTTCCTTCCTTGAACGGTCCATACATGCTAGCAATGTCCACCCCGCCACAAGTCAATTATGTAACTACTTGTCCCATGTGTTCAACTCTGAAGGAGAGGGAATATCTCCCTTATCCTAACTTAGATCTGGTAGTTGACATGGTTTTCTCTTTGATAGGGCTATTAGATCCAGATCTCCTTACCCTTATCAAGGTCGTCGACATGTATTCTTTCTGGAGTGTTTTTTTGCCATCTAGCGAAGATCTCCTAGAAGCCATGGTTGGCATTTGTCCCTTGACATGTATTCCTAACATAGAATTGTCTTCCTGGAAGCCATGATGAAGAGATGGCTTCGAGCATAGTTTTTATTCTTTGTAGAAATCTTGTTAAAATATGAAATAGATGTTTCAATCATATTTTTCCTCTTTGTGGCAAGCTCGTTAAAAAATGAAACATAAATTTGGGGATTGAACCTAGAGCTGCGAGCATAGTTATTTTCCTGTGTCAAGCTTGTTAAAAAATGAAACAATCAACTCTCCTATCAAGTCGAGTATTTTCACTAGGTCTCATAGATATCAAGTCGAGTCTTTCATTAGAACTCGTAGCATAACCTTCATTTCATCCGCCCTTATCCTTTTTCTCCATCTGGTACAAAAAATGGTGACAACCTCAAATCCGGTGAATGAAATGAAGCTTTGGGGGGCATGTCTCCAGCCTTTGATTATCATTATGTAGTTAAGTCGCTACCTTCTCAAGTTGGGGGAAGAGTACCAACCACCCATAGGTATCCCTCAAAACCTTTGGAAATTACGTTGGGAAATTACAAGCATAGTTTAATTTTGTTTCAAGCTTGTGTAAAAATGAAACAAATTATGAGCTTGGTATTTGTTATTTCCTATTCTCACAAATACATGAGAATGTGTCCGAGTATACTTTTATCACTTTTTCGGACTCGTAAAGGTTATACAAAATGGGAACCCCCTGGAGTTTCCTTTAAGCTCTTTTCAGACTCTCTAAACATAAAAATATTGTTGAGCGATCTTCTTGTCTTTCACGCTTGTTAAAGTGAATTGGAAAGCACCTATGTTGATCGATAATTTATCTCTTTTTTCGGTCTCATCAAACTACTTTACGAAAAAGGAACCCCCCCTAACCATCTGGCTAGGAGGGTTACCCTAAGTATTATTTTATACTTGTTTGGGCTTGGGAGACTAAACTTATGAAAAAGTCCATGTGGGAGTTTCCTTTAAGTGTTTTTCAAACTCTCTAAACATGAAAAAACATTAAGTTTACTTTCTTTGGGCTTTTAAAACATACATTGAAAGGCCTATTTGGGACCAAACCACTCCTTCCTAGGGTTTGTTAAAAATACTCTGAAGGATGAGCTTATATTGGGCACCTTTTATCCTCCTTGAGCTCGTTAAAAAAGAAAGAGGTACTCATCTATCTAGATGGGGGGAAAATTGGGAAGTGGGTCAAGTCTTAAAAACATTTATGGAATCTCTTTGTTGTCTCCCTTGAACATGGCACATGCCTAAATTATTCCATACAATTGGGTAATCCACTTGTCTCTGAGTCATTTTAAGTCCATGTGTCGTCATACTCTTCTTATTCAAAGAGAACCTTTGGTTGTCATTACACTATGGATATCATCACATTATGTTTGGATCCTTTCCTCATTGAGTCAATGCTACCAAGTCAATTGCCATGCCATGCAATGTTCAAGGGAAGTATAAACCACTCTGCAGTATTCATACATGTGTTAGTTTCATGTCGATGATGGGGGATACATCAACACCCTCCTTTAACGAGTCTTTCCTGTCAAATTCAACACATCATCCATGAATTAGATTTAGAAACCAATCAATACCTTGGAACCTGCATGCCTTAATGGAAGGTATCCTCTCTTTTGAAAATGGGTTAACATCATTGGCCTCTGATCAAATTATTCCACAAGTGATTGACTTCAGCTCACAAAATTCGCACCCATTGGATTGTATTAGGGTACCTTGGGAGTCATTGACATCAAAGGTGATTTTCCTCGCACTTGTTAATGGTTAACATCAATGACCAGTAATCAAGTGGTTTCTACCATGTTTGACATCAACACATGTATTCACATGGCTAGAATCATATTGGTTCATGATTGAGATGAAGACTCAGGGGACATATTTGGCATATACCAAATGTTATCTGACTAACCCAGGTTGCGATGGAGTTTGAAACTTACTGATATACACTGTTACATAGATCCACTTTTGTATTGGTTTGTGGCTATGTTGTTTTGTCATATTGTAGCTCCATTGTGTAAAATATAGCAACTACAACTTGATCGAGTCATATGGATCCACATTGTATGTTTGGTGGCCATATCATTAGTCAATATTCTCATGGAGCACTACTTTTGGTTAGAGGAAAATTTGGACAATCTCACCTCTTTATAAGGGCCAACTCTTGGAGATGAGGTTGGTTTAGATCGAATTCTATCCTATGACACTATCCTAGGATCAGATCCTAACCTAAACAAGACATATCCTCAACTATCCCCAAATATACTCATGGTGGTTTATCCTCCCAAGCCTATAAAAGGAGGAAATTCCAAGGTTGAAAGGGTTGAACATTGAAGATTTAGTTCAAAATATATGATCTATTTAGTTCATATTCAACATTGGGAGATACAGAACTGGAGCATATCAAACCTATAGTATTATAAGAGAGCATCATCATCTTGATCTTGAGATTCATGCAAGGGTTGGACGAGGAGATCTTGCAGGAGTTGCAGCTAACATCATTTGTGGTCTATAAGTTTTCTTGGTTCTCATATAATATACTTGGCCTATTTCCTTCAAGTATGTATTCATATGTGCTTGTCTATTTATTGGTTTAATCCACGTAGATAAATTTGATTTGTCTATTCCATTAGAGTAGGAGATATTCGTTTGTTTCTTGTTGTTCATTGAAGGTATTGATTTGCGCTAGAAGTCAGATCAAGCTCACAGATTAGAGTGGCTAGGAAAAACGTCATAAACAAGGTACATCATACTTCCCCTCCTCTCTTTTTCGATGGATGAAATGAATTTTAAGGAATGGTAGTGTCCAAATGTAATTTTATGTATTGGTATAGGGGTCTATAATCCAAGGGAAATTTCACCTGTCCGTAGGGGAATATTTCTGTAACAACCAGTAGTCTGACCCATGGGGATCAGGAAAACTAGGGTTCCCTCAGAAATTCCCACTCTCCTCTGCAATCCCAAAAAAATTTCACTTCTCACTCTTCGTTGCCTTAGATTTCGTCGTCACAAACTTGTCAATAGATCACTAGTTCACTATAAGATATTCAATAGAATGTGTGAGTGAATGTGCTTGTGAATGACTTATTGTGGTGTATATATACTTTTTCTAGGTGACCTCTTTCCTTAATCTTAGGGCTTCTTGAAATTTCTTGTTACAACCACTTTACCCTTTCATTAATGACTTGTAACCAATTAGGGGCTTCTTAACCATTCTTCGGGGCTTCCAACTTTATGAGGGCATATCTCCCTAACTGTGAAGAACCATGTGGCATACCACCTATCACCAGAAACAACATGAAGAGGACTATCCATCCATGAGTGTGTTACCTTCATTTACACTGTCCTTCGTGTCCTTATTCTGTGATCAACTTTGGGTTCCATAGCCATACCTTTGGGGCTAGTAGACTTCTTCAAGGGTTGACATCAATGATAACCAATCTTTCAACATAAACACAACATTCATGAACAATCACATCAATAATACATTCAAAAAAAATATTTTAATGTGGTTCATGCAAGCTTTGGGCTACGTCCACAGCGACTAGCTTCTTATATTAGTCTTCATGCAATTATCTCCTCAGGATTACACAATGCGCTTACAAAAGATACATCATATTGTAATACTAACACCTGCCTAGATGCTCTACAATGTGAGCCTACCTCTACAAATTCTCTAGCATAAATTCTCTCACTCTCAACTTCAACAACCTATTCATCTCCTCTCATCCAAGCCAAGCAAAAACCAACCTAAGCCAAGATCAACCTCATCTCTCCCAACCCTTTACATATTTATACCAAGAATTAGGGCTCAAAACCCTATAGGTCATAACTGTTTCTCCTACTTTTACGTTGAGTTGTTGCTTTTCCTAATTTTGCACCGAACTATTGCTTTTCCTTCTGCTTTTACGCTGCCTTAACTTATTCTTTTACATTGCCTTATTTTATGATTTTACCCCATAAAATGTGCCTTTACCGTGCACCACAAAATGTGCCTTTATCGCGCACCATAAAATGCACCTTTTACTCTTCCCTCTGTTGCGCAACTCCTAGTTTTTCTTATCCAAAATGCATGTCCAAAAGGCACCTAGTCCTTGTCGATACAATTTACAAATGAAGCTTAAAAGTACAAGGATTCGAAGAAGATGAGAAAGAAAAAAAATAACGGGAAACTCTTATGCTAGCACATAATTATTATTAATGACATGAAGAATGTTGCGACCAACTTTTAATATTGATGACAACCAAACCTACATCAAAGAAATTGTCTAGAGTCTAGGCATTACAACCTCCAAAATAATTCACACCTGAAAGCCATTTATTAATGAATAATAGTGAACGAATAAGTTACATACAAGGGTAACCTATGTAACCAAATGGTAACAAACCACTTTCATTTCCCATATGCTTACAAAAAGACATAACATCCTTAGAATCAAGTTGATTTTAAGAATATTTATTATCCCATGTATTTTATTTGATCTGTACCACCTACACCCAAGATAGATACCAAGTGCTAGAGATTGGTTAATGATTGAATATATCCCTACTATCATTGCTCAGTTTTCAACCACAAATGCAACTGTTGTAACTCCAATCACATTCCATCTAACATTTTTTTAAGCCACATAATTCCGTACGTGTGACAATATATTGTTGCAATGCCCACTTCCATGGCATTGTCTACTTCCTTTGCATCCAAAGGATGGAGTCGCCATACACACCTTCTACAAGATCCTAAAATGAGGCAAAATCAAGGATAAATATAGTGTTGTTCATATAATAAACAAAATTGGGATTCAAATGGATTCCTTTTGTCAATGGAATCACCTTGGCCATAACTTATTTATTGAATCCCTTAATGGGTACACTATCTGTCAGTGCACTGGATGTTGCAAGGAATGTGGCATGCATTAACATTTTTGATATATATTATTTTTTAAAAATTCACTTCACTTGCATCTAACACAAGTGAGTTGTCCAACCTCGAAGTGATGAACATTGAAGCCCATGCCAATGTGTACACTATTTATGGGTGCATTGAACACTGCAAGCAACATGGCATGTATTAGGATTTTTGTTATATATATATTTTTTAAATTCACTTCAATTGCGTACAACACAGGCAAGTTGTCCAACCTAGAAATAACGAATATTAATTGAATAACATTGAACGATGTGAAGGATGCAATAAGACTTCAAATATATTGACCAGACAGATTTTAGAAAAACTAGTATTTTATTATATTAAAATATATATATATATATATATCTATTTCCTATGTTCAACATTAGATTTAACACACAAATTTTAAGTCAAAGGAAAACTGGTATGGAAACTCGAATACTATATAGCTGAGCAGCACGAATAATAATACTCAATTTTTTCAATAAACATTTTCAATAAAGCTTATGAACAATTCATTAAAAACTTATAATACACAACATTTATTAATTAATACTGCACAATTTTTTCAATAAGCTTTTATTAAAACTTACGAAACAAATCGTAATATTGTTTCGCCAAATTTCTTTAAAAACTTTGTAATAAAATTTGAACTTACATTCATTTTCTTTCCATTCTTTAAATAAAATTCGACTTTAATTCACTTTCAATAAAAAAAAATGATAGGAACTTGTTTATACAAGAATTCTTAATTTTTTCTATAAATTTATACATATAACAATAATCTTACCCTTGAGAGATATTCTTTTGAAATGTTGGTAGAGATCGATAATATTGCAATAAACTCAGCCATTAATTTTTTTCAAATTTTTTTGGTACATAAGGTTTTTCTCTCAAATACATTCATGTCTCAAATAGAGTTTTGTGATGCTTTCCAGCCACATACCATTCACATACACCATTAGGAGGCATTGTTAGGGAATTCATTAACCATATTAAACTTGATCATTAATTTCATACTTTGTAAATTTAGATGTCTTAATCTTTGATACCAAACTTTGATTTGAACACTATTCCTAGCTATGAGTGCAGTTGGTCTTGGATATTGCTTAGGGAAATCAAAAAAATTAGGAGTGTAGTTTGTAATGTCTCGCAGCCCAACCGAGTGACATTATGGTGTGGAATACTCATAAAAACAAAATTTCTCTAACTAATTAATTTACTATAGCTTACAACTACGAATTGCAATGATATTTGATTGCTAAATGTTACCATTAATTAGATTTATCTACAACACTCTAACTTAGACATGAAATGTATCTAAGCAACACAACTCAAAAACATATAAATTATTCTCATTTACAGAGATCATGCACAACAATTTAACTCGTAAATTGAATACAAAAACAAATAAACACTTATCTTTTAACAATAGTTTGCAACCAGCTGCTTGGGACGAATGCTCCACCCAACCATAGACTGTTTGTTCCAAATATCAACAATCAATCACCCTTGAGCCAAGGCTAGTATTCCACAAAAGAGGGTGGTCTCTCACTATCCACTCACAACTCATAATTCTCACAACCCACTGGTATTCTCCTACAACTATCCTGATTTTCCACCATCTCTCTTCCTCTCGACCTACCCAACCCAAGGAATGCACCCCTTCATTAATATCAGTCCCTCTGGCGTCCCATTTGTTTATTAGGGTCTCTTTGGCACATGTAGCTAGGAATATCTTAGTCGGGAACTCAAGGGAACTCACTGCTAGGAAAAATACTAGTAAATAACAACAAACACTTTCTCATACAGTGCAACTCACTCAAGAGTTCACTCTTCAGGCCTGACAACCTGGATCTTTAGTTTCCTAGCTCCAATTCCATCCAAGTACGCTCCCACATGCTCTAGAATTATCCCTCCATGGATGCACCAACTCCAAGCTCTCTCTTTTTCTCTCTACTTGTTGTTAATGCAAAAACATCGACTGTGTAAAACTGTTGTCGCAACCGATACAAATTTCCTCCCTTTGGATTGCCTTTCTTAACTTACACACTTCCCTAAACTAATTGTACTCGGTTCTCATGTGCCCAATAACTTTGGGATGTGACTACTCACACCCACCCTCTTGCATGATGATTGGCTTTGGGAACACTCAATTAGAAATTGGAAGGTTCATATAGAAAATTCGAAAAAATGGGTTGAATTAATATACATGGTGTTGAAATATTCTAGATTACATAGGAATTCAAGAGGAGATACATTAAGGAAAACATATCAAGACACACATACTCAAGAAGTATTTGTGGGAAGGTTAACCAACCACCTTTCTATCCCATCTTCATGAGTATATATACATGGGATAGATGATTGGAGCGGTTGCACCCGCTCCAACGAATCCTTAGTTAGGTGATTTTATCCTTTAATATACTTTATTACATGTATTATTACATATATTCCTATATTCACTTATGTAAGATAATGTCTAATGTGTGATGTGTGATGACTATTACAAGGGCCTAAAAGGCCTCCCAACACATGGGTAATTTCCCCTTATATCCTCCTTGGCCATTCTCTTAGACCCTCCTCTCTCTTGTGGATTAATTCATCCCCCATCTCTGTCCATATCCCCTTATCAATCAATATCACATTTTATTATTTAAAACATAGAAATACAATTTGCATATTACATCACTTTGGCCATAGCCACACATTATATCTACATAAGCATTAATTAAACCGGGGATTATAGTAGGGATGTTATATCCCCCCTCCTCTACAATTGTGTGTTTTCCTTAGTGCACACTATGCTGACATACATATATGAAATTTGACATCACAATACTTAGAAATTAAAATTATGCACTTTCATGACTACGACAGTAGTTCCAACCATAATCTCTTGTTCCATTCAACTCTCTGACCCAAGGAATGATTCATTCATTTATCATAGCTAACCCAAGGGATGTACCATATGTTTATCATGATTAACTCAAGGAATGAGCCAGTCTTTTATCAGGGTCCCCAACGCAGTTGGCTAGGACTCTGGGATGTGGTTCCAGAACTCTAGCTGCTCAAAATGGAGTCTAGTGTTCAAATTTCTTCAAAATTGACAAAACAATTGTGGGTATTCTTCCTGCATGCTTTCTTCATGCTCCCATGTAGCATCTTTAGGACCGTAGTATTTCCATTGAACCTTTACCAACCCTATGGCCTTTTTTCTGATCACTTTGAATTTCCAATCCAGGATGCGTACTGGTTCCACCCGAAAATCCCCTCCATACTCCACTTGGATCAAATTCCAATTGATTATGTGGTTAGGGTTCGACACATATTTATTTAATAATGACACCTGAAATACATCATACACTCTCATGGATGTAGGAAATGCTAACATGTATGCAACTAACCATGTCTTTTCTAATGTTTCAAAAGGCCCACAATATCATGTTGCCAACTTTGGGTAACTTCCTAATCTCATCGAACTTATTTCCGCCTTCACTTTTAAGAACACATGTTCTCCCACTTTAAAATTTCTGAAAGTTCTATTCTTGTCTGCATAACGTTTCTTCCTATCCCGGGCATCCTTTAAATTATGCTTTATATTTTCCATCTTCTCTTCCATTCCTTTCAACAAATCTGGCTCAACAACTACTTTGTCTGCTGGATTATCCCAACTCACTAGTGTGTTACATTTTCTTGCATACAATGCTTTAAATGGGATCATTTTTAGTGAGGCCTGATACCCATTTTTGTAGGAAAAATCAACCAAATTAATATAATCCTCCCACTTTTATGGTTGGTCCATCACATACATTCGAAGCATGTCCTCAATTATTATGTTAGTCCTCTTTGTTTTCCCATCTGACTCTGGACGATACGTTGTATGAAGATTCATATTTGTCCTAAAACACTTGAACAAACCTTTCCAAAAGTTTGAAGTAGACTTTGGATATCTATCTGAAACTATTTCCTTGGGTACCCCATGTAGCCTAGCGACTTCTTTCATGTAGATATCTACAATATTTGTTTCCTTGTGTGTAGTCTTTACCACAATAAAATGTGTTGCCTTAGTTAATTTATCCACCACCACCATGATGGAATCATGTTGTTTCACTGTTCTGGGAAGCTTTGTAATAAAATCAACCATGACAACTTCCCACTTCCATTCTAGAATGGAAAATGACTGTAGAAAAACCTGCCATATATATATGATCTATATTCACTTTTTGGCATTCTATACATATGACTATGTAATTAGCCACTTCCCTCTTCATTCCTTGGCAAAAGTATTGGATTCTTACTGTTGGAATTGTCATATGATAACCTCAGTGCCCAACATATGGCACATTATGCATTTCCTTCATCACTGTAATTTTTAGTTCATTGGAATTTGAGACAACCACTTTTCCTTTGTACCTAAGAATCCCATCTTCTTTTAGCTCATAATAATTAAATTTCTGATGAAAATTTCCTTTCTGTAATGTTTCTTTTATTTTTAGATAATGTTGATCTCAATTTTCCATTGAAACAATTTTGTCCTTTAGATATGTCTTGTACATGCTGATGGATGCAACATGTACTCATGTTCCCTCCTATTGAGTGCATCATCCACTTGATTTTATTTTCCCTTTATATGACTAATTTCAAAGTCATACTCACTAAGAAATTCAAGCCATCTAGTTTTTCTAGCATTTAATATTGGCTATCCAAACAAATGTTTCAGACCACAGTGGTATGTTCCTAGCTCAAATTTATTACCCACAAGGTAATGTCTCCACATTTTCAATGCATGTACAATTTTTTTCTAATTCCAAGTCATGTATAACATAATTCCTGTCATGCTCTTTTAATTTTCTGGACTCATAACATACCACATGATCCTTTTGACCGAGAACTCCACCCTACCCTTTCTTGCATGCATTGATGCACATGAAAAAATATTCATCTGGATATGTAATCTTCAAAATTGGTGCACTTGTCAATATTTCCTTCAACTACTGAAATCTCTCTTCACACTTTGAAGTCCATTCAAATTTCACTCCCTTATTTTGAAAGGAAGTGATTGGTCTTGCAATTTTTGAGAATCCTTTTATAAATATTTGGTAATAACTAACAAGACCCGTGAATGATCTGACCTCAATGACATTCTTTTTCATTGACCATCCTTTAATGGCCTCTATATTCTCATGATCCACTTCTATCCCTTCTGTTGAAATGATATGCCCTAAGTAGTGAATCTTCTTTTTATTAAAGGTGCACTTACTTAGCTTAGCATACAATTTATGCTCTCTTAAAACTTGTAACACCATTCTCAATTGTTTCCGATGTTCCTCTTTTGAATTAGAGTAGATGAGTATATCATCTAGGAACACAATAACAAACTTGTCTAGACACCCCTTGAACACTCCATTTATTAGACACATAAATGTTGTTGGTGCATTTGATAGTCCAAATGGCACTACCGTGAATTCATAATGCCCACATCTTGTCTTGAACGTTGTATTGTTGATGTCTTCTTCTTTTATTCTTACTTGATGATGACATGATATCAAGTCAATCTTGGAAAATATTCTTGCACCTTTTAGATGATCAAATAAATGATCAATTCTTGGCAAATGATATTTGTTCTTTATGGTGACCTTATTTATCTATCCGAAATCAATACAAAGCCTTAAGTTTCCATATTTAATCTTTACAAAGAGCATTGGGGCTCCCCAAGGTGACACACTTAGGTGTATGTACCCCTTCTTTAACAATTCTTCAATCTGCATATGCAACTCCTTCAATTTTGGTGTGCCCATTATGTATGGTGTCTTGGACATTAGGCATCTCTTGACACCAAATCAGTAGATAAATCAATGTCTTTGTTTGGTGGAAATCCCAATATTTCTCTAAAAACATATTCAAAATACCTTAAGACCATATGATATTCAATTATTGACACTTTATCTTTGGCTACCTCTTCCATATGGGCTGCAAAAATATAACACCCCTTCCTGAAACTCTTCTTCAGCTGCATAGCTGAAATCTCTCTAACAACTACAACTCTTGGAATGTTGTGAATCTTGCCTTGTTGCCCTTCTTCATCAAGACATGTGATTTTCTTGTTGTAACAGTCTAGGACAACATGGTGTTTTTCCAACCAATCCATGCCAATTAGACAATCATATTATCCCAATGGTATGATGTTTACATCTACCTTTGTGTTGAGCCCATTCATATCTATCAGACAATTTTTAAAAAATTCATTGATCTTTCTCTTAGCTCCTGTCACTAACTGAACTAACCAAAAATTCTTATGCTTGCTCATTTTTAAGTGAAATATTTAAACAATGTTATCATTTATGTAACTATGGATAGCTCCAGAATCAATTAAAATTGTTATGGCCTGATTGTCAATCTTACCTTCCACTTCAATCATGGGAGATTGATACTCTGCTTGCTTGTTGTCTAAGGCTGCATAAATACTTGGGATGCTTCCACTGATGTCTTCCACTATTTCAAGCTCTTGAATTTTGTGGACAATCCTCATTCTTTCTCCTTTGTGAGGGTAATCCCTATATAGGCAATTCCCCTTACATCCCCAACATTGAACATGATGTTGCCTTGGAATTTTCCCAAATGAATCTCCATTTTTGTGCTCATTTTGGGTTGATTGACCTTGCTGATTTTCTTGGGTGTTGTTATTGAAAAAAGGTGGATTAAAACCTTTCTTCCTTTCATATTTTTTACCCTTCATCTTGTCATTCCAAGATTTTTTGGAAAATTGACCTTCCTTTCCTTTTCTCATAAAGATGCCTTTCTCTCCCTATGGTTTCCTCCAAATTGTTGGGGTTATCATATTGAATCTTGTCACTGTAGAAGGATGGTAACCCACTTAGAAACATTTTGATTTTGACCTTCTCATCCTTGATGAAGTCAACATACTTCAACAATTCAAAGAATTTGTTTTCATATTCGTCCATTATCATGCTTCCAAACTTCAGTTCAAAGAACTCTTTCATATTCTTTTCATAGTAATGCTCAGACAAATATTTCTTCAAAATATCCTTTGAATTTCCTCCATGAGATCCTTTTCTCATCAAGGTTCTTGGTTTGATTAAGTCGATCCCACCACACAGCTGTGGTATGTTGATATTATGGTAGTTGCGGGAGGTATTAACCTCCACGTGTAACTCTGAAAAGAATAGAATATTCTGAGAAGCAAGAAGAAACCCTTAAGCATTGGACAGAACCCTAGAAGACAAGTTGGTTAAAAGAAATATTTAATATTGATTTTTTAGCCTCTAGAATGAGAAGTCGGCCCAGACAACTAAGGAGGAGTAGTATAAATACAGGACGCCAGAGATCATTTGAAGGACACAGCTCGCAACTGTAGAAATTTAAGAGTGCACATTGCAAAACTTTAGTAAGGGCGCAAGTTTGGAGAGTAGTTGCAGTTGCAGCTATTGCAACTTGTATTTTCGATTTAGGCTTGGAATTTCTCTTGGTTATGGTTCAAAATTTATGCCTTATGTGTTAGCTCTGGAGAGATGTATGCTACATTGATTGGATATTAGGCCTAGGGCTTTCTTCCAGAATTATTCTCTTTCAATGTTAAGGTGCTCAGGGTGGCTTTGGCCTATGGTTGGGTGCCAATATTGCTATATTGTCTATGGTTAAACAAGCACACCTATTATTTCTAATAGGTTATGGGTCCACACTATCTTCAGATAGTCTAACCGCTGGAAGATAGATTGGGAGGATTTTCTCAGTTACAATTGCAGTTGCAGTTGCAGTTAAAGTTTTTGCTACAACAACAAAACCCTAACCCCCTTGTTGAGGCACCTTAAGTGAAGATATTGACCTAATTTCTGGATAGCTTAGTGTGCCCTAACCTATCACACCTCCTTATACTCTTAGCAAGATAAGACATCAAGTTTGATTTTTTGTTCAAAGTCAAAGGTTGACCAAGTCAAAGCAGTCATGACTTACTCTATGAAGTCAGAAAACAAGTTAGAAGGGGCTTCTAACTTTAGAGCACAAAAGACAAGGATTAACCTCATCCATTGTTCGATAACACGGGTATTCCAATAGAGGACAAACACATTCAGTAACCACTCACATAACCAGATCAAAGATCAACACACCAATGTTTTCACGTGGTAAAACCCCTACGGGGAAACATCCACATCCCCAGCCAACGCGGCCACTTGGAGCAGTTTATTAATGCAAAGAAAAAGATTGCAGAGAGATTTTACAAGAGAGTTTCTCACAATCGATCATCGACAAATGACCCTCCATACTCTTTAAATACAGATCATGGACCAAGCGGGTGTTAAGCCATGGATCAATGGTCGTTAAGATCAAGGAGAGTATGAATCGTCGGATCACTCTATGTCAGGAACATATCGTGACCGTCGGATTTCCTAACTACAAATGCATACTAATACATACTAAAGAAACACACTAGAAAACACATTTTTACCTAACAACACAATAGACCGAGTTGATCTTACTAACTCCTAAGTGTCTAAATATCCTAACATCCCCCCTTAAGAACAACTTGGGATAGGATTGAAGGATTTACAATAGTGACACAATAGGAGAAGGAAGGAGGCATTAAAGCATATCCCCCCTTGATGACAATTTCATGAACTCCTAACATAGATCGAAGTTTGGAAAACTTCGCTTCTGTAAGAGACTTTGTGAAAATGTCTGCAACTTGATCTTCTGCAGGGCAAAAGAGCACTTCAATAACTTGATCATGAATGAGATTTTTGATGAAGTGCATGTGTATCTCGATGTGTTTGCTACGTTGATGTTGAACTGGGTCTTTGGAAAGCTTGATGGCACTCTGATTGTCACACCAAAGGCTGGTCGGATGCTAGTGTTGGGATCCAAACTCTGAAAGGATCTGTTGAAGCCACAGGGCTTCCTGACTTGCATTTACTGTTGCTCGGTACTCTGCTTCTGCTGAAGAAAGTGCAATAGCCT
>ML778204.1:385735-454707 GCA_009831015.1 Picea engelmannii
ATTTACTTCTTATCAACCATGACAAAACAATAATGAGTCATATTTACATCAAACAATATTGGGTCCATTACCCAAACCTTTGTGCTACGGGGCTTTCTTCAAGGGTTGACATCAATGACAACCAACCTTAATCAACACAAAGTATATCTAAAAGGTAAACCCAAGTAATCTAGCTTTTGGCGTATAATGTTGTCGTGCCACTGAATGTCTAAAGACTCCAAGAGACCTGAGTGTATGTCCACCGCAACCAAGATTTTTCCCATTCTTCGTTCTAGAGACTTTAGAGCTTATTCATCGACTTTTATAAAACGCCCAAGAGTGTTTCCAATAACAGACAACGCCTTCACATTCCAAATAGTCGTTGACTGGATCAAAATTGAACTTCCAGCGCTTGAGCATCAAGCTCCCTTCATCAAAGATCCAAATGGTATCCTGAATTTTTGTTGTATCTTCTAGCGTCGTAAACTTAAAAGCGAACCATCCTCTCGGGAGGAACAAAACCTCTGGTTCGTAACCCAGTAACGAAACCCAGAAGCGGCGTACCCAATCCAACATCGGCGTAGTATACCTGGAGTGGTAAGACAAGCATCCCACCAGTGTGCTTAGTGACAGGCTAACTGCCTCCTCTAAGCCTAAGTCATCCCCCAAAACCATCCTACGCCGAGAACAATTAGTAATCCAAGGTTTTGTTGGAAACTTCCTCTTGGTCGAAGGATTCGTAGCAGTAGGTGGTTTGTAAGACTTAGTCGGAGGACAACCATTGTCAAAGTCCTTCCTACCTCGAGTATCACCAGAACTCGGCCCAGAAAAAACAACCTTAGAGTTTGTTGCAGGGAGCAAAGTTGTAGTCACATGGAGCACTCTTGGAACCGTCAAGTCAGGGGCAGACACAGACGTCAGAGCAATTAAGTAGTTTGTTGAAGAAGTTAAGGTGATGGGAGTCTTTGTAGATGTGTTAAAGAAGCCTTCCATCCTCCAGGCCTCCTCGTCAGTCGCACTCATAAGTGCGTTGGCAACTGCTTTTGTCATGGAAGCTCCAACAACCACAGAGGGAGGGCACCTAGACTCCACAAACCAAAAAAAACAAAAGAAAAACAACTATAGAAGTTGGCACAACTCCCGTCAACAGTAGAAACAACTGACCGCAATGACAGTTTCAAAGATGCCCATCCCATCCAAGGTTATCATAGTAAAATGCTAGATGAGTCTTTAAGACTACCGAAACCTAACTGAAAGCTACCATCCACAGAAGAGAACTGCTAAAAACAACTAAGTCACCGCCAAAGAGTGGAATCTTGCCATTGTTGCTCTGAGACCAGATGTTGGTTTCAAGAAAACCCGCTCTTCCACATCTCGGGTCCACCTCTCGCCACTTAATCCTAACTAAAAGCTACCACCAACAATGGAGCACTGCTAAACCACAAAGTCAGTGCCAGAGTTTGGCAGGTTACCATTAATGTTATGTGTCCACCATCTTTTTTATGCACACTAATAAGATCATGCATGAGATGGTAAACCCCTATTTCTCTTTAATTATCCACATAGATTTCCATAAAAAAAAGTAGGTTATAATAAAAATATATTTCTTTTTAATTCACTTACATTTCCATTTCTAAGTATATATTTTGACAATTTTGATTAGTTGAATGTTTTAAATAGTTGAAAAAGTAGGTGATAGTAAAAATATGTCTTTTTAATTATTGACTTAGATTTCCATTTGTACATTTGTAAGTATATCTCTTAACCATTTTGATTAATTTAATGTTTTAAATGATTGTAGGTTTTATTAGTTAGGTGGAAATGAATATTTATTTATCTATTACACAATAAAAACAAAATTCTAGATTCTTGTTTATTGTAATCCTACTTTAACACATGAATTTCTACATCAAAAACTTGTCAACAAATAACCATTTATTATACTTCTACCTACCTAATTTTCACGTGTTCACTATCGCTATTCCTTTATAATGCCATTTTAATGCTGATAATGAAAAAATTCTAATGCTTATAAAAAAATATTCTATTATATTTTTGTCTTCTTCGTCATTCCCTGTTTTCATAATGCATATTTTTTATATTCTAATTTGACGTCTTAGACGTTTCCTTTTCCTCCTTAGGGGTTTGTTGGTTATGAGCATGTTTCACTGTGATGTTTATTCAAATTTGTTTTGAATGAGCTTCATTTTTTCAGGTAAAAAAATGGATTTGAATCTGGTTAAATTTTCATTTTTTCAGGTAAAAAAATGGATTTGAATCTGGTTAAATTTTTAGGGGTAGTTTGATTTTTGTAGAAGTTTTATGTATTTCAAGATTTTATTTTAAGAATCTTATTCCATTTTAAACCAACTTAAATATTCAAAAAATCGATCAAAATTTTAAATTAATCCAAAATTTAAAAACAAACCGTTAAAAAACCTAAAAAAAATAACTAGAAGAAAAGATTACTCCCAAGTTAACCCCCTCCTGTTTCCTGTTTTGAATGGATGCAAAATAGCAATTACCACACATAATCATTAACGTTGATAAAGAGCAGTTGAAAAACATACCAAAGGTACGGAGGGGCCAATATCGACTCGCTGATGTTGAAAAACATACCATGGGTACGGCGGCTAATATCGACTGTGCTACACAGTACGGTGGGTTGCAATGCTGTGGAGCAGGTTTATTGCCAAGTTACCAGGACAGATTTGCCAGATTTGTTTTAGTAATTTTAGTTGTTGCGTCGACGTTGCCGTTGTGGTGTATAAAGTCAAGTGGAAAGTGGTATTTAAGTATCTCTGAGCTTTTACAAATACCCATGAAATTGGCGCCCTCCTGCAGAAGTCGCAGAAATTCAATTAGAGTCGGAAGAATTCTTCATAGTCACCATGTCTGAGGAATATATCCAGCAAGCGAGGCCTAATGGTGTATGTGTTCAGGAGAAAGCTAGTCATGCAAACATGATAACCAAGCTGAAGAAATCATGTGTATATCCTGCTCAGCCATCTGATCAGAAGTACTGTGACTTGATAACTTTTGATCTTCCTTTTGTCAATTTTCAATACAATCAGAAGATTCTGTTGTACCCCTCCCCAAGCCAGGGATTCGTCTCTGTGGTGGAGTCCTTGGAAAAAAGCCTGTCGGAGGCTTTGGTTCACTTCTATCCTCTTGCAGGGAGACTGTGTTTGGACGAGGATGGTATTCTGAAGGTGGATTGCAATGATGCTGGAGTGGAATTCATCGAAGCGTCTTCACATGTTGGGCTTGCCGATCTCACTGATTGTGACTCTTCTGCTCATGTATTGCAGGATCTTGTTCCTTACGTTGATACCTTGAATGCGGACGGGTTTTTTCTCCCCATTGTTGGGGTTCAGGTGAGATGCAATGCCTCTCAGATTGGTTTTTGAATATCCCGGTTTTAGAGTTACAGAGAATAGTTTTCTAATCCAAATTTATATTTTATTTGAATTGTATTTCAAAATCTTTGATGAAGTAAGATTCACATGGATTTATGTTTTTCTTTGATCATGTCACTAATATTTATTATAATTGTTCAACAGGTCACCAAACTCATAGACGGAGTTGTAATAGGAATTGCAATCAATCATTTGATAGCGGACGGGTACTCAACTTGGCATTTCATGAGTTCTTGGGCTGAGCTCTGCAGGGGTTCCAGTGTCATTTGCCTTCCTCCTTTACATGACAGAACTGTGGCTAGAAATATCAAAGTCAAGCTGAACATAAATCCTCCAACACGGGATTCTTATGTAAACGGTACCAAAACCCAAAAACTTCCTCTCAGAGGCAAGATTTTCCATTTCAGCAAGAAGATGATGGAGGAGATAAAGACTAGGGCTAACAAGAATAGAGAAGGTAAGCCATTCTCTTGCTTCCAGGCTCTTGGAGCCCATCTCTGGCAGGGCGTCACAAGGGCCAGGAAATTGGCCCCTGAAGACCCAACTGTTTTCACAATCGTCATAGATTGCAGAACAAGGGTTGACCCCCCATTGCCCAGAAACTACTTTGGTAATGCTATTCACAGCATCTATGGTGTCACTGCAGCGGGTCTTCTCCAGTCAAATGGCCTGTCATTTGCAGCAAATATGCTGCAGCAGGTGATCGACTCTCATGGCGCCAAGGCTATCAAACAGAAGAATGAAAAATGGGAGCAGAATCCGAAGCTTTATGGATTGAGCGATGTAGGCATGAATTCGGTTACAGTTGGAAGTTCGCCTAGATTTGAAGTGTATGAGAGTGATTTTGGATGGGGAAGGCCTGTAAGAGTGAGGAGTGGATGCAATAACAAATTTGATGGCATGGTTTATCTTTATCCTGGCCAAGAAGGCGGGGGCAGTGTGGATGTGGAGATCACTCTTCTGCCTCAGACAATGGATATGCTGGAGTCTGATATTGAATTCCTGCTTACAAACTAAAAGATAGCAAATTAGAATATAAGGTTTACCTACCTAATAAAATTAGGTTAGTTTAATAAATTTCATTAGTAAATTATTAATGTGTTGTTAGAAGATAGTTTCCATTATAATAAAAATAAGTTAGATCAAATAACAAATCTTGAACTCTATATATATAGAGTTACAGCCTATTGTAATGGTACCATAATAGAGTTACAGAGTTACAACTTTTTGTAATAGTATCGATCATTCATAATATCAAGTGTGTGGAATTTGTGTCTACATTGTTCAGGGATTGGAGAAGAGATACAAGTAGAGAAATTCTGTGTTTTTGCATTTTTGCAGATTTCTGGTTCAGGGATTGGTGCCAGAGTTACAGAGTTACATTATTCAGAGATTGGTACCATAATAGAGTTACATAGAGTTACAGAGTTATAACCTTTTGTAACAGTACCGATTATTCATAATATCAAGTGTGTAGAATTTGTGTCTACATTGTTCAGGGATTGGAGAAGAGATAAAAGTAGAGAAATTCTGTGTTTTTGCAGATATCATTTTTATGGTATCCTTTAAAGATTTCAACCTCTAGGATTAGGTTTTCAAACGATATTTTCTTAATGTTTCTCTAATCAGTTAGTGGTAAAGCCTATGAACTTTTTCTTCTCAACTTCCAAGCATTTTTAAGCTTTTTCTAGATTAAGATTAACAATAGTATGCAAGTTTGGTACGCTGTTGCAATAAACTTGAGAAGCTTTCTATGTACCTCGGTTCTTGAACTTTTTGTTTACGGTCAATGTTTCAAGCATTTTTAAAACTGGCAAGTGTATGCTGCCAAATGTTTGCTTTTATGTGATTTGGTTCTTGCTTGGGTGATGAAAGAGTCATGGAAATTGAGATTCAGATTTAGATACAAATTTGATTTCAATTAGCATTCTGTATACTTTCACACATTTTTACGCTTGGTTTTATTTGGTTTTTCTCTTGTAGTGCACCGTTTTAGTGTATTTTGCTTTGGAAATAGTTGTAAATTACAAATATTCACCATTGTAATATTGTTTGTATAAACGTTCTACTTGAGGTTTTTTTGGTCACTTTTTCAGTTTGATTTTGCCCGAAATCTTGTGATGAATGGTTGCATCTGCAGATTTTGGTCACTTTTTCAGTTTGAGTTTGCCCGAAATCCTATGATGAATGGTTGCATCTGCAGATTTGAGTGGTTAAGTTTGTATAAACCTAGTGCCCCAGGAGTTTTTCTTAAACAACAGAAAATAGAGATTTTGTCCAAATTTACATGGTGGGAATCAGGCCAATTCCTAAGATAGAACGTTTAGCCAAAACCTTTTTCTTTTATATTTCCATTTGATATCCAGGGTTATATATATATATATATATATATATATATATATATATATATGAGGTGCACTTTTTTTTTAAATTATCATTCAAAATATTAATGTTAATTTTAATAAAAAATTTAATCTAAAATATGATAATGAATTGATTATATTAAATGTTCTTTTTTATAATTCAAATAGAGATGATAGATTGTTAGAGTTCAAGAGTCAATTGTAGATAATGGAGGCTAGAATTCAAAAAATGGAAAAACAAAAACAATCAACCCAACAAGGAGAGGCTGAAGAAAATATCAACTTGAGAGATAGAATTAAAGAGTTAGAAGAAAAACTAACATGAGCTTAATAAAAGAGCTTTGAACCTCATAATTTTTGGCATACAAGAACAACAAGAGGAGGATACACTTGCAATAGTAAAAGAATAACTAAAAAATGAATCACAAGTTGAAACAACTTACCTCATAGAAGCAAAGAGGCTAGGAAAAATAATTGAACATAAAGTTAGGTTGACCTGTGTCAAAGTAAGTTGTAATAACCATAAATATAGCATACTCAGTGAATTTCCAAGCTTAAAAGGGTCATAAATATTTATAAATGAAGGCCCCATTCCCGAAGACCATGTTGAATTAAGGAAGGAATTTCAAAAGGTAAAAGAATTCAAAAGCTATTGTTAGGGATAGAGACCAGAAGGATAATAATAAATAGGAACTTGGGACACTCGAGATCCTTTTTTGGAACTGTCGTGGCTTTCCATGGCGCAGAGGTCCTATGATAAGTTGGATCCCGAGTGACATTGATATTATTTGTCTAGTTGAAACAAGGGAGCATGAAGAGTCTAAGGTCCCTAACATAGAAGGATTTGTCTTGTGGTCAGCATGGAAAAAAAATTCCTACCATAGAAGGATAGGAGGCGTAAACTATTATATTAGAAAGAACATTTTTCCTCACATTCAACTTCATAAGATCGACCCTCTTAATCAGTACATTTGGATAGAAATTTCAGACATCAATGCTAAGAAGATGTATATAGCAATTTGTTATTTTGCACCTATTAATTCTATCTTTTATAAGAAAAACAATCTAGATATAAATTGTCCCTATAATAATTTAGAACAAAATATTTATAGTTTGAGAAATGAAGGTAATATCCTCTTGCTAGGAGACTTTAATGCTAGGACTATAACTAACCAAGCTACTCTTTTAAGCAACGATTCCAACCATAATCCTTTATGACTAGAAGATGACCTTGTTTTAGCTAATAGCCACAAAAGAAGCTCTGAAGACCCAATTGATAATTTGTTTGGTACTAAACTTGTCAAGCTCTGCAACTCACAAGACCTAATAATTTGTAATGGAGTAATGAAGTGGCCAAACTCAACCAAATGACTTGTATTCATGGACTGGGTAGTAGTCTCATAGATTATGTGATATCTGATATCCCCTTTTCCAACCAAATAGTAACTTTTGACCTTTTAAATGGCCATGAACCCAACTCTCATCATAGGCCTTTAACCCTAACTCTAAACTTAGCCATGCACATGAACGCCATTGAAGAAAATTCTAATAATCAAATGCATCTTAGACAAAAGTAAAGTTAATATTTTCTTAAAGGATTTAAATAGTGAATTATATCTCCTAACTTATAAGGACAACATTGAAGACCTCTATCATAATTTTACAACTACCCTCTTCACTTCTATTAACAAGTTCTCTTTCGAGGTGTCTTGTAAAAAGAATAATAGAACAACCAACCCTTGGTATGATAAAGAGTGTAAAATTACTAGGAAAGCCATTAGGGATGCTTCTAATGAGTCATTAAAACTCGATAAGATCAATACGTACAAATCCCTAATTAAAAGAGAAAAAATGCATTATATCAATAAAAGGAAAGAGCGGATTTCACAACTATCTAAGCTTGATCAATGCTAAGAGTGGAAACCTCCTCCTTCTTGGATATTTTGGAGAGGCACGTGTGACTATGCACAGACTCACAAATAAAGGGCAATATATTATGTTATTAATTAAATTTACAATCACTTGAATACATAGTTAATACGAAGAGAGATTAAATAATTCAGAAGACACAAAGTGTACCCTTCACATGTGTCCACATCCCTAAAACAACCACTTAGTCTAGAACTTGTCATTGGACGGATGAATAATTTGACTTTCTTTTACCCTGCGGATTTAAATCCCAGCTTATTGCAAGAATTTGTCTTTCTTTTACCTTGCGGATTTAAATTCCGACTTATTTTGGGGACAATTTGGTCAGAAAGTAGTCATCCATCCTTGATATTGTGTGCTAGGGGAGGTGTTGTTGCACTGCGATGCTGTAGAATTTGATGCATGGACAAGAATATTGTCAGTAAATTCATTGAATTTTATGCATTTGGATAGTGAGTGTTGGTTATATCTCTCACTTCTACTTCTTTGGCTGACCCGGGTTCAGATCTCAACAGGTTTCCAACAAAACCCTCTAAGACTATCGGCCCTCCTGGTAAACCAGAAGGCAACGCTACGCGCAAAGTGCACAATGCAGTCTCACCCGAGATAGCTTTATGGATGACTGCAATACCCAGGTGTTTGCAATCTGGGATGAGTGGGGATCTAGGAGTATATTCTTGTTATTCTTTATGCGTTAAACTTGTTATTGATTCAGGTATTCCTAGGATTCATTCACCTTTAGCCTCATGCATGCATGCTAATACATATAGTTATTCATTCATTCATAAACTAATCATTAACGGAAAGTAATCATTAAGTAAAACACCATATAGAACACAGGTTTTACCTTGGTTCACCCCCTCTTGGGATACATTCACAAAGATTTGGCTCCTCTGCTATTTTATTTAGTCTGTTGCAAGATCTGGCATTGCACGCATTACATATTCAATCATATAATCATGATGAGGTTAAGGAACTTATGTGAGGAGGACTAGATCACACTAGGCTCCTCAGCCTGTGACCTAACCCTCGAAATCTAGCTTCCTTGACTCTTCTACCACCTTATTACAATCATCAGTCTCTCAAATTCTCAATCGTATCGAACTGACTAACCCCTCACCTAGACCTCCTAGGCTCTTATTTATACTATTTTTTAAGGCTTATAATCATTACAATTCTTATCAAAAACCCTAACCCTAATATGGTTAGGATTGTCTACCTCCTTGCACATGGTTTTTCCTCTTGCATGCTACTTTTCCTTCCTTTTCTGCATGTTGCTTTCTTGTCAGCTGTTGTGTGTGCTCCAAAATTAGGTATTTCCTCAAAATAGTCCTACTCCCAACAGGCCCCCAACATTGACATGTGGCTCGTCCCGAGCCACTCAGGTGGTGTGTGCTCCTTGAACATCTTTTGCCAAGCTGTGGAATTTTCCTTCTAACTCTTCCCCTTTTTCTCTAGCTTGCGCAACTTTCCCTATGAGCTCTTCTACCCTCTACGTTGTGATATGCTCCTTGAGAGACTCTACGCTCTCATCCTAGTCCCGAGCCATTCTTTTCTTTTCCTTCTCCAGTTTCACAATTATTTGCACTACTTTCTCTTGGAGAGGTTATAATTGAGCTCGCCTGACATGCTTGTTATTTTGCACAGTCTTCAATTCTGCCTGCAAGCTATTCATTTCATGCGCGCCCTTCACTCGCTCGATAATGCTCATGGAATTTTTCGTTGCTTCATATCCTGGATTGCAGTGTTTATTACCTCCTTTTGTTGGTCTAATTTTTAGACCCTGTCATCATCTTCCAACATCGTCCATAGTTGCGCGGTCCTGTAAAACAGTTGTGTGACCTTTTCAGCTTCTTTCTCCATCATTTCCACTTACAGGGCTGCATGTTGTTCCCTTTCAGCCATAACTTTAGGAGGAGGAGTTGAGGTTAATTTTTCTTTAAGCTCCTCGATCTTCTTCTTGTATTCCTTGAGTGTTTACGTGATGATTTGGATCTATTCTTCCGCATTGCTCATGGATTCCTGCACGTTGTCTGGAATTCTTGTGAAGACTTCCTTCAACTTATGCTCTAAATTATCTGCATGCAATTTTTCTTCTTTCATCTCCAGCTTTACCTGCTCGATGACCAATTCTAGGGAATCCTTTCCATCTCTGGTTGTTTGTGATTCCGTCGCGTATGTTCTAGCTCACGATTTCACTTCCTGCGCGACACTAACTTGCAGTCTGTAAAGTTCCTTTGTTGGTATTTGAGATAATATCAATTGTACATGCGCCATATCTTTGAGTGGTGTCTGGGCTATGACCTCGTCCATTTGCAGCATCTATGTTGTTATTTGGAAGCTTGGACTTGCTTGCGCTATGGTCTGGATGTTGTCTTCTTCATTCTGTGTGCTCTTGTCCTCGACTTTTGTTGCTTGTGGGATCGACTATGTTCCCCTTTCCTACCCCTGCGTTGCTTGTATCTTTTCTAGGATCTGCTTGATATCAGCCAACTCATTTTGTATCCTTCCTCTTTGGTTCTCATCTTCTTCAAACTCCTCCGCTGTGCAATCATGTACTCTCTCTGTGACAGGATCAACATCATCCTCAGTGATTATATATTCTAGGATTTTTTATGGGCCTTAGCTTTCTTGCACGGCCCCTCTGTATGTATAATTGGTCATTTGGGTGGCCTTGTTTCTTGTGAAGTAACTTCCGAAGGGGTTTCTTGTGTCGTTGTGTCCCCCCTTCCTTGTTCTTCCTACACCAGGGCAGTGTCCTTATTTCCTGTCTACGCATCCTTCTTTGGATTGCTACCCTTCTTTTTTTGTGATGGATTTTGACTTGGCTTCGCCTGCTACATGGGTTTCTTTGTCGTTGCGTTAACTCCTGCGAGTGTCTTGGATGACCCTGCATCTACCTCCTTTCCCTTTGGCATTTCCTTGGTAATGATTGGGATCTTCCAATCATTTTTCCAATCTCTCATCGCCACTTCAATTTCCTTTGCATTAATGTAAAAGCGAAGTTGAAGCCATTCCTTCTCTGGATCCCTATGCGCTTGGATCCACATGTTGTGTCACGTAGCCCTAAAGTTAGATACTTCTTGATATTGCATGACCACTTTCAGATTGATCCTCCAAGTGTTGGATATGTTGTCTTAAATGTCACTGAGATATCAAACAAAGGTGTCGGCATTGCCACTTCTTTGCTTGGGGTCCGAAGTGCTTCTCATTGACGTTTATCGTGCTACGTGACAACGACCTACTCTAATCCGGATTATTTTCGGCACAAAATGAGAGCGAGGATATAATAAATAAATGCACAAAGATATCACAGATATCCAATAATATAGTAATACAGAAATACACAATTTTCTATTAATGAGCGAAAATGTACAAAGACTGCAAAAATACAGAGTGAAAGACTCGCTAGAATGGTGGCAACTTATCTCTGAGAAGAGATGTGACGACTACTCGCATTCGCCAGAAGATGATTGTTACAATGAGGCTCCAAAGGCCTTTTTAACATAAGTAAAATCCAAAACCCTAACCTCGGAAGATGAAAATCCAAAAGGCATGCGGGCCTGATGCGGGTAGTTGATACGTCAACTTCCCGGGGGTGTAACGTTTTCATACGATCTCCGTTTGGGGCACTCGATACACCGTTGGAAAGGTCTAACGAAGAAGACTGATTTTCGATTGGCCTAGATCAGTGCCTTTACTAGTCACTTGGGCCCCAAATCCCCAAAAAACGTCGTTTAGGGCCTCAAAATGGCCCCAGAAGTTTGGAAGCCGAAAAACTGCCAAGATGGAAAATTGTTTTTCGAGCTCGTGGAATAGGTGGGTGGCCACCGATATCCACCTGGATCAATACTCCCTCCTTAGGAAGCAATGGTCTCCATTACGTTGAGTTATCGGGGGAGACGGGGAAGCGTTTGTTGAATCTGAATCTTGGTGGGTTGCTTGCCTTGCTGGAGACGTCGCGTTGCTTGGTTTGTGGAAGGTTGTCATGAAATTGTTGTTGGCGGGGTTAAATTTTTTCAACCAGTCGGGCTACATGAGATGTATGTGTGCAGAAGGAATCTTTGTGCTTTGTTGCAGTCTTGTCAACCCACTTCTGTTAGATAGAAGGTGTAGAAATTTCAATACAAATTAAGTATTTCCTGCGATTCTCCTAATCTAACAATTATACGCCACTATTAAATACAGAATTGCTTCTACTATTATTGTTGCGGAAAATTAAACCATGATCACAACCACAATCACAAAGTGAAATATCAAGAACACATAACACAAAAGTTTTACCAGGAAAGCGTAAAGCTAAAAACCCCACTATCATATATTATGTATATCATGAATCATGAAACAATCTCATACAAAACTCTAATCCAAGAGCTCTCAGTACAATACAATTGTCTCACACTGTCATACACAAATCAGCAAATACATGTGCCAATTCTCCATGTCCAGACAGCCTGCCTCCTCTGCACAATCTCTGCAATTGTAAATTCTCACAAATGAATTTACAATTACTAGTTTGCACATGCTCATAAGCATATCCACTGCATGTGTGATCAAATCACAACTGATAGCCAAACTGTCCCTTTCACTTGTTATCTCAACTGGGTCTTCACTGGATCTGACATTCATGTAGTTAACCGTGGTGAATCTTCAGTTGCATGTGAGTTCACTGATTAACTGAACTCTCACTAGTGCATGTTTAGTTACAACTAGCACAATTGATCTTAACTCACTTAACTACACTTATAATTCTGTTACAAATCCAACTCACTCAGTTATGAATGAAATAATAGATTAATATTTATTGTCTAATTTAATTAAGGGAAAAGTAAATTAGACACATATTTCTTGTTGACTTTTCAACAGAAGGTGCTTGGGTCAAGGTTTTAGTGGTTGCAGTATCCTTCTTTTCACCTTTTGAACAAAGTGTGAGGAAGATGAATTTTGTAGTATGAGATACTACCTTGTGGCACTGTTTAGGTGGAACAGTAGTCGGAACTACCTCTGGTATTCTATAGAGATGACCCCCTAGAGAAACAATGACACTCTGGGGTCGAGACTCATAAACAACGTGGCATTTCTACATATATGGTTGTCCCAAGAGAACATCACAGACATCCAGTGGGGGAAAATCACATAATACCTCATCCTTGAAGGGTTGGATGTCGTATGACAATCGACATTGTTGGCTGACACAAAGATCTCGTCCCTTGCGAAGCCACCCGATGTTGTATGGTTGCGGGTGTGGTGTTGTCGACAATCCCAACTGTTTGATGACCTCTGCTAAGATGAGGTTCTTCTGGATTTGGTTATCAACAATAAAATGCAGTGGGGTCCCCTTCACCCACATCTATGAATGAAAAAGGTGCTCCCCCTCTTCAGGATCTATTGGTTCTTCTGGTTGAATTGTTGTGGTCACAAAAATGGCAGTGGGGTCTGCATCGATGATCTGTCTTTTACCAGTATTTTCATAATCATATTCGAAATCAAGGTTCGGCTCCTTGTCTTTTATCTCGACCACCAATGATTGTTTTGAGCGACATTCATCGGTGTTGTGCCAGGGGATTTTATGGAAATCGCACCATTTTCCAATGTCCTTCTTCATCTTTCCGTGACCCTTCTTTTCCTGTGGCTTGGATTGGTTTTCGGGGTGTTGTTTGTTAGGGTCGTCTTTATCATGCTTTGGTTATTGCGGGTTTTCAGATCCAAAATCTCGTTTTTTCTTCTGCTTAAACTTTTTCTCGATTTTAACAGCATATTGATAAGCAAAACCGAGTGATAAGATGTCCAGAAAATCCATTTCAGTTTGGATGTAACTATGTAGAGCCCTGTGGTATTTTAGAACCAAATATTGTTCGGATTCCTTGATACCCAGCTTGGTGCGCAAGGAATGGAAGGTATTGGTGAACTTCGAAACTTCTTGGCCCCTTTCTTGCCACAGTGTGGTCCATCTCATTTACTGGTCCTCATAGTTTCCAACAGGGTAATATTGTTCATTTACCGCATCCAAAAAAAAATCCCAAGTGGGCTCGACCCCATATATTCCAAACTCCTCTGTGGAACTTTGCTCGCAGTAATTTTCCCACAAATGTTTGACATGGGGGAGAGCCTTAAGGAGTGCGAAGGTGATATTTTCCCTGTTAGAAAAATGGTGAACAAAGAAACAACCTTCTAGCAGATTTAACCATTTGTCTAGGGCATCCGCATCTATCTGACCTTCAAATATGGGAATATCAAAATTAAATTGTGCCTTGAAAGGCGAGTTGCCTCCAAAGTGGTCGCATGATGAATACGCACCTATTTTTATCGACAGGCATTGAAGGATGTGGGCAAAATTCTCCATCATTTCTTTCCTCTATCGCGTGAGAGCTTGCTCAAGCAACAAATTAATAGAATCTTCTACTCCATCGTTTTTCTTTTCTTTCACCATGGAGGGTTTATTGGTTGTGCAAGAGCGATCTTTCTAGAGAGAGACAGGCTTGATACCCAACTTGCTATACTTGGACCTCATTGGGGACATGCACTTAAAAACGATCAAGAGCAGCTTGCTCTGATACCACTGATCCAGATTATTTTCACCACGAAATGAGAGCGGAGATATAATAAATAAATGCACAGAGATATCACAGATATCCAATAATATAACATAAATGTATCAGAGATGCAACCATTAACACAGAGATAGATTAATACACAATTTTCTATTAATGAGCAAAAATGTACAAAGACTATAAAAATACAAAGTGAAAGACTCGCTAGAATGGTGGCAGCTTATCTCTGAGAAGAGATGTGACGACTACTCGCATTCGTCAGAAGATGATTGTTACAATGAGGCTCCAAAGGCATTTTTAACATAAGTAAAATCCAAAACCCTAACCCCAGAAAATGAAAATCCAAAAGGTTTGCGAGCCCCGATGCAAGTAGTTGATATGTCAACTTCCCTGGGGCACTTTTGCATACAATATCTGTTTGGGGCGCTCGATACACCATTGGAAAGGTCTAACCAAGAAGAACGTTTTCTACTAGCACAGGTCAGTGCTTTTAGCAATCACTTGGGCCTCAAATCCCCAAAAAATGTCATTTAGGGCCTCAAAACGACCCCAGAAGTTTGGAACCCGAAAAAATGCCAAGATGGAAAATTGTTTTTTGAGCCCGTGGAATAGTTGGGTGGCCACCGATATCCACCTGGATCATAATCTATCACATAAATATGAGTAGGGATGCTCTTTCCACCCGATTAAGGCTATCAGGATTAACAACCAGGAGTACTGGAACTATGTTCCCAAGTTATGTGTGTCCTTGTAGTCGTCTAGGAACAAGTTTAGTAAATATGGGGCCCAGCTAAGAATGGTGTTGTTTGCGTACTATGTTGTTGTTGTGACAACCCCTACAGGGACGTCCTCCTTGCGACATTTGCATAGCAATTTTCACGCCATTAGTTTCATGGTCATCATGGTGGCTACGTCGTTGATTCTCTTGATAATAATTTCACGCAAGCCTCTCCCTGTCCCATATGTCTTCTTCATCTCTTCCAGAAGATAATTTTCTTTGGTTTTTTCATCCAAGTGTTGTGTGGGACTCTCTCCCAATGATGGCAGTCCTTTGATGAAGGCAATGAGTTCTACGTCAATGGAGACGATTTCTTCTAACCATAAGAATCCTCCATGGAGGACTGCCATCAATTGCTTGACACATTTATTCACCTATTTCCCTTTGTCGAAGTGGGGAATATCTAAGAGGTTCAGGATCCCTATGTTTTCCAGTCTTGTCGCCCATTGCTTTGGCTATAGTATTGGGTCTCCAAATGGCCATGTGCCTAGGCTCTCCATGTACACTTACTGCGCAAATTCTAGGAATTTGTTGGAGTCAGACACATCATGGTCTGTGTATCTCATCCTTTCCACGCAACCCAGTAAAGTTGGTGTGGCCTGCACCCCCTCTGGAATGCATGATAAAATAATTGAGGCGTCGAGTTGCTTGCGTGGGGACCGTGCGATGGGTTGTTTTCCCTTTCTTCTTAGCAATGCACTAGAGGTCCCAACCTCTGGTTCTCTGTCTTCCCCGCCTAACTTTGGTTTCCTTGTGATGTCTTGAATATGTACTTCTTCCTGTTGCACGGACCCCACCATAAGTTATGGTCTCTGACCAACAGACTATCTCCGCTCGCTGGCACCACCATTCGTTTTGTGGGCTACTTCATCCCTCGTAGGTTGTTGTGGGTTTCCTCTGCCAACTGGTTCGTGGCCCTGCGCACTATCATGCAAGTCAATCTCCATCTCAGCCGTTGTTGGGGATTTTTCTTCTTTCTCGACCAATGTGGCACTCACTGGTTTGATCTGCGGCGAGGGAATTGCGTCGACATCGACGATTCCCTCTCTCTGTGTCATTTCTTGTTTTGCCTCTGCGGTTTCTTACGGTGACCTGAGACTGCTTCGTGTTTTCCATGCGATTTGTCTTGGTGTGCCAAATTTTGGAGGTGCCATCTTGGGTAGTTCTTGCTTTCCTGAATAAGCTTCAACTGCTTCGATCTCTGCACTCACTTGTTCACCTCTCGTATTCGTGCTTCCTAGCTTCACTAATTTGCAAATTCACAATAAGTCATGTTTGGCTCGTGTTTCCCCTTTATATAGAGGGTGATATGAATGCCCTGAATATTCTCGAAGAATCTTCCTTGGTTGTTATTAATGCATTGAAGCTTGTCGAGTACACTTCATTTAGTTTCATAAACGCCCAATTCGCGTCGTTTTGCCCTAACGGCTGGTTTTTGTTTTTCCAACCGTTGGCCCCCTTTCTCGTGCGCTGCACTTTTTCGGTGTGTTGTACATTTCTGCTATGAATTTTCCTTAGTGCGCGGTGTTTTTCTTTATGTGAACCATATGCTGCGCGGGATCAATTTTTCTTTTTTTTGCGCTGATTCCACTATCTTTGCGCACGATATTTCCCAGTATTTTTGTATTTTCTTTCATTTCTAGTTTTGTATTTCTTCTTTCCTTTTTTTCTCCTTTTTATTATTGTTTTGTCCTAATATCTGCTATAGTACACTATATACATGTCTTTTCCCATTGTGTTGTAAATTTAAAAGGTTAGTAGGTCGATTGTCCCTGTACAGTTTCAGTCGAATATCGTTGATCATTCCTTTCAGTTATGTTTCTCCCAAGTATTTTAGTTGTACAGATCCCCCATCTATGACAATCTTTACTTCATATTTCCCTAGCCAATGCATCCTAAACTTACCAGGATGTTCAAAATATTTAGTGTCATAGAGAAAAAATAGATCTCCCTCCTTAAAACTCTTATTTTTAATATGTCTTTCATGCCAAGATTTGTCTCTTACTTTTTGTACTTCCTAGTGAAATCCTGTCGTCTTCCATTTCCATTAGTTGACTTAACCTTTTCTTTATTGTGCCTCTTTTTGTCATGTTTGTAATTACTTCTACGTGCAGACTGGGTACTAGAAATTCTAATGGCACCACTACTTCCTACCCATATACCAATCTGGATGGTGTCTTTCCTGTCAACTTTTTACATGTGGTCCTATATGCCCACGATATTGTTGGTATCTTCAAGTCCCAATCATCTATGTTGACATTGCAGATTTTAGTCAGAGCATTTTCCAAGATCTTATTGAAAGCTTCTACTGTTCCATTTTCCTGAGGGTGGTATGGTGTACTCTTCTGGTGATAGACCTCAAACTCCTCAGTCATAACCCTGATGGTATTATTGATAAAATGAGTGCCTTGGTCGCTCATCGAAATCTTTGGACATCCAAATATGGTGATCACTTGCTCAAACAAGAAGTGTGTTATTGTCTCTGCGCTATAGTCTTTGACTGGTGTTGCTTCTTCTCATCTTGTTAAGTATTCAGTCGCAGTAACGATATATCTAGCTCCTGAACTTGTTGTTGGTGGATTGATTGGTCCAACAAAGTTTATTGTCCATTTGTCAAATACCTGTAGAGTCACTTGTGGTCTTAGGGGAATCTCATCTCTTCTGTTAGGTTTTCCAACCCTCTGACAGACATCACATTTATGGAAATATTCCTTGGCATCTGTATGTATTGTTGTCCACCATAATCCTATGCACAATACCTTCTGCGCGGTAGCATTTCCTGCACAGTGTCCTCCAACTATTCCTTCATGAGCTTCTACAAAAATTTGGTGTCTTCCATGTTCCAATACACACCTTCTCAAGATGTTGTATGTGCCCATCTTGTATAAATGTCCTTCAATGAGTTGATAGTGTGTAGCTCTGACTACCAGATTTTTCTTTTGCACAGTGATAAACTCCTGTGGCACAGTCCCTGTACTCAAGTATTCAATAATATCAACAAAGTATTCATCAGCTACATGTACTGAAAATAGCTATGCATCAGGGAAGTTGTCTTCCAAGTTAGCAGGTTCTTCTCCATTAGTTACCCTTAACAGGTGATCAGGTCCTACATTCAGCTTCCTTGGTTTGACTATCACTTCGAAATCAAATTCTTGGAACAACAATAGCCATCTACAGATCCTCCCCCCCAACACTGACTTGTTGACTAGATATTTGAAGGAATAATGGTCTATGAACATTTTAAAGTGTTTACCCAATAAGTAGTGCATGAAATTTTGAAGTGCATATACCATGGCTAAGACTTCTCTTTCTATGTTGTTGTAATTTTACTATGATTCTGACAATTTTCTACTTGCAAAGGCTATAGGATGGTCTAAGTCCCCTACTCCTGGTTGTGCCAGAATTGTTCCAAGTGTTATGGTTGATGTATCTGCATGCACATTAAATGTCTTTTCCAAGTCTAGGATTACTAAGATAGGTTTTGTGACCATCTTTTCTTTTAAGGTGTCCAATCCTTATTGGCAGTCCCTATTCCACTGAAATCTAGTGTCCTTCTTCAACAGTTTTTCCATTGGTGAAGTAATATGTGCATACCCCTTTATAAATTTCATATAATAGCTTGTATGTCCCAGCGTTTCTCTCAACTGACGCACTGGCTTAGGTGGTGGTAAATTTACAATGACTACAATCTTAGCAGGATCCACTATTAAACCTTGTTTACACACTATATGTCCCAACAATATTCCCAAATGTGTCCCAAAAATGCATTTCTTGATGTTCAATGAGATATGGCATTGCCTACATCTTTCCAACATGAGTCTTAACACTTCTACATGATATTTTAATAGAATATATACATTCCATTCATCCCGATATACTTCTAGAAACTGATGTATGAATTCCTTAAAAGCAGCTATGACTACTTTTGAAAAAATGGTTGGTGCATTCTTCAGCCCAAATGGCATGAGTGTATATTGGTAGGATCCCCATTATGTAGCAAAAGTAGTCTTATACCTATCCTATGGACCTATTTTGATCTGGTGGTAACTTGATAATCCATTTGTAAATCAATATGCTTCCTGGCCTCCCACATTCTCTAAGATCTCATCTATAAAAGGGGTAGGAAAATGGTCATGTAAGCAAGCATCATTCAAATTTCTCAAATCTACACAAATCCTTATCCCCCCTTGTTTCTTTTCTTTGACTACCATAGGACTGATCCATTTAGATTCCTCTACTGGTTCTATGATACCAGCTTCCAACATTATGTCATTTTTTGCTTTCACTTTCTGCTTATATACTGGATTCAATATGTAAGGTCTCTTTCCGACAGGTCTTGCCTCAGGTTTTAGAGGTATTTTCATTTCTCCTAGCTCCCCTACTATGCCTTTCATCTCTATAAAGGTTGTTGGAAATAGGTCATAGTATACGCGCAGTAACTCTGTTATTATTTCTATTGTTTGTTCATCCCAATAGTCTCCAATACTTGCCATTTTAGGATTTTCATTTGTCCCAATGTTGAATTTCTTAACTTTGATCGGTGCAAAAAATACTTTTGACTCCAGAGATGGACCTTCAACCTTTGTTTCTCCATCAATCTCAGTAATCTGAATGTTGTGCGGATCATCTCCATCCGGTGCTTCCTCTTCAACGTGATAGCATGAGAGTAACTCTTTGACTGTCTGTTTATTTTGTTGTCGATATTCCATCATGATCTCAACTTCTGGTTCATTAATAAATAACATTCCTTGTATCATCTTCAGTGTTGAATCCATGTTGGGGTTTTCATATTCAAATGAGAAGGTTCCTACAAAGTTATGTTGTAAGCCTATCCATTATGTAGTGCCTCTGCACATATCCTGGTCTATATACTAGTTCCCTGAGATTCCTTCCAATGTATGGATAAAATAATGAGTCCATTCCTCTAGTGGTGTCATCCTCTATTGTACCTTTCACTTTTCCAATTGTTCCACTAGTGTTCTTTTCCCATCGTAACTGTGCATTTTATTGCTCTCCTGCTCTGCACTGAATCTAATGTGTAGTAATCGTTTACATTGATACCCATCCTAAATTGTTTCTTTGTGTGCACTACACCATCTTGCAAGTGTTTCCTTGAGTGAAATATCTAGGGATAAGAGCCTATTGTGTTCTAGTACTTCCTCTTCATATTTTTTCAAAAATTCCTCTAAGTCATTTAACCCATGAAAACTGGGAGGTTCTCTTATCTCTGTACCCACACATCTTACTGCGCAGTCTATTCTTGGGCACCTTCTTATGGAAACTTCATGTAATCATTATTTCCAATTATTCAAACCTGTATTTGAATCGGAAGCACACGATGTAATTATTCTCTAGCTTAGTACCCCATCTACAGTTGGGTTAACATAATCTTCTTCTCACGCGGTGGTTCTGTACAACTGGTTTATTTCTTCTGGATTCAAACAAGTGGGTTCTACAAACCTTTCTCCTTCTGAAGGATCTAATGGTGCAATGACTTTATATTCACCTATTTCAAACACCATTTTCCTTGTCTTTAGGTTGATTATGGAATGATTATCAAATTCCCAATCCAATCCAAGCAATGTTGGGTAAGGTGTCCTGCCATCTACTATCTCTATTACTTCAAAATTTGTCATAGTGGGCACTCCATCCAAATCTACTGTCACATATTTAAGCCTTCCAATTGGTATCACTCTATGTTGATTTTCTAATTTCAGCTGGACATGTGAATAGCCTAGTGTGGGTTCTCCCATACATTGCCATGTCTTCTTAGGAAAAACATTTACTTTAAAGACTAGATTGAGTATGATATCACCCATATTAAAATCCTCAATGTTGGCATTCAGTCTGAACTCTCTGCTTGTCCTTCTTTTTGTATGGAGATGATTGACTATTTTATGTTCTAACTTTCATTCGGCCTCTGTGTTACATCTTTCTAGCAGATTTTGTAAGATCTTAACATATGATGGATCCTTCAATAACTTAACACAGGATTGTAGAAAAGTTTTTATGTTACTTACTTGCTCTATAGGTTGTGATTCACTGGTATGGTCCATTGAGGAGGGAATTTTGTACATAGGTGAGTTCTGAGTTTGTTGTGTGGTTGATGTAGATGCAAAATTTTGCTTGATAAACTCTTGTCTTGCCTCCTTGAATGTTTCCTTTTATTTTCGTGCATCAAACTGCTTATGTGGTTTAATATTCTTCTTAACCCATTGGTGTTGTGCCGGATCTTGTTTTACTACATTAGTTCTTGTCTTGGCTCCTCCTCGAGTGACTATATTGATGTTTCTCCCATCATCCATGGCTTCTGTATAAATCCACTGGACATTATGGTTGTCCTGATTCCTTTTTTCTTGGATCTTTCCAAAGAGTGTTGGACAGTCTTCTGTGTCATGGTATGTTGTGCGACAGTACATACATGTCGCAGGTGAAAGTGGGAACTCCCTTGCATAATGTCCTGGTTGTTGGAAGTTGTGACACACGATTGGTCCTCTACCTCATCCAAATCCTCCTCTAGCTCCTCCTCCACCTCTATATCCCCCTTGATCTCCTCACGGTGCATTGTACTGGGGTACCTGAGTATACTGTGTGGGGTTATATTGCGGTTGTGCGTTATTATACTGCGGTTGCACAGTGTTGTATTGTTGTTGTGTATTATTCTATGGTGGCGGTACCTAGTTGAATTGAGGTGCAACTTATCCTGTCATCATTTCTTCTTGCACCCTATAAGTATCTAAATCTATTTCTCTCATCAACTCCATCCTCCTACAATCCTTATCATCATGACCCATTGACTTGCAAAAATTGCAATATGAACCTTTGGGTATTATCGTATACTTCTGCATCATTGGGAAATGATATGAATCATGCCCATGCATTTTACAGATTCCGCACCATGGTCCTCCTATTGGAAAAGGGTTTGGTACTCATGTTGCCATATACTGTGCGAAATTTGGACATTAGTTCTTATGGTGTCCTTTTTTCCTGCATGTGGTACACCAAATAGCTTCTCTTTTCTCTTTACCCTTAGTTAAGTTGAAATGTTAGGTTCTTCATATCCTCCTTCAACTCCTCTATTATTAGATCTGTTTTTTTATGTTGGTTTTCTTCTAGTTGTAAGGTTTCCTGCATAGCCTCTGCTTGAGTTTGGAACTTTTGTTGTCTTAATGGGTATTTCAAGTGTGGTAGCAGTGAATTCACAAATAAGTGCTTATGTTGCATGTCAGTAATTGCATACTTCAACTTACGTTTCAGACTTTTAAACCTCTGATCAATATCCCAAATAGACTCACCTGGTTTTTGCCTGATTTCAATCATTTCATTCATATACTGGTCTTCTGAGCTAGTCTTTTGAAATTCATTTATCAATAGTTTTTTCACATCTGCAATAGTCCTGGTTATTCTTGGTGGACTATTTACATCTAGTCTCATGTACCAGTTCAGTGCACGGTCTCTTAGTGTGATTTCTAACTACGTGAGATTTGTATCCTCATATGTGATCTGCTTTTCTTCCCATATCTTCTCACAAATGAATAAGTGATTTTCAGGGTCCTTTGATGCCTCTCCTTGAAATTCTGGTAATTTGATGGTGGGATCATGTCCTGCCATTTTGAACTGTGTTGAACTACTACCTCTGCGCGGTGTAGATATTTGGTTGTTACTTCCTAAACTGGCTCCTCCAGTTGCTTCTCCTTGATTGTATACCTATCCTGTTGTTTTTCTTCCACTAAAATTCGGTTGTCTAAATGTTGGTGTTCTTTCGGGTGTGTTAGTCTCACATGGGGTTGTAGGTTCCACACGAATGGTGATCTCGACTGGAGTTATGCCTTATGTTTCTATCTTTGGACCTCATTATTTCCTTTCATATGTTGTGCAAAGGATTTCCTCAATCTGCTCCACAGCCCGAAGATCCTCTACCTCTTCTTCATCACTTTCCAATCCCTCTCTATCAACTATGGCTCTCTTCTTATTATTCATGTTATATTGGTAGGGTGATCCACTGCGTGTCTTTCCAGTTGTTGTCATTATCTACTTTATCTAGTCTTCCTCCATCATGATTGGGTCTATGGCCTCCTTCTTATTTCCTTTATCCATCTCTTCCTCCATTTTTCCACCTCATGTCAATGATTCCCCCATGCACGCAGGGAAGTTTAGTTGTCTAATGCCATGGTCATCACATTGTTGTTATATAATAAAATCTTGATTGAAGTATACAACGATCTGATATACCTACCTCTTAGTCCTTTTAGAAAATCCTGCTATGTTGCACTGTAAGACTTCGATGTATCTACTGCAAATTCGGTGATAAACCCTATAACAATACTTTCTAACCAGAAATCTGTTGTGCCCGTAAGTTTGTTATTGACTTGTTGTAACTTCATGATCTCCACAAGATTCCACTCCAACTATCTAATTTGATTTGTTGGGTGGTTGTATTTTAACCTCAATAACCACTCCTGTAACAAATGCGGGAAATCACAGAAAAATACCTCATGCAAATCACTAAACACGTTCTTGTCAAGATATTTGCACAGTGTTAACTTAGGATTTATGTATGTGCAAACTCAAGGTCCTTTATTTTCAACCATATTTCAATCTTCGCCTTCATTGGATTCCATGGCCTAAACATTCCCTTCTATACCTTCATTCTCTGTGTGTTTCTTCCACGGATCTCGTCCACTCAATCCTATGCATTTCCAGCTGGAAACAAAACCATTTGTTCGTTATATCTCTCACTTGTACTTCTTTGGCTGACCCAGGTTTGGATGTCAACAGGTTTCTAACAAAACCCTCTAAAAGTATCGTCCCTCCTGGTAAACCAGAAGGAAACGTTGCGTGCAGAGTGCACAATGCAGTCTCACCCAAGATAGCTCTATGGGTGACTGCAATCCCCAGGTGTTTGCAGTCTAGGAATTAGTGGATATCTGGGAGTATATTATTTCTTTTCTTTATGCGTTAAACTTGTTATTGATTCAAGTATTCCTAGGATTCATTCACTTTAGCCTCGTGCATGCATGCTAATACATATAGTTATTCATTCGTTCATAAACTAATCATTAAAAAAAAGTAAGAATTCAGCAAAACATCACATAGAACACAAATTTTACCGTGGTTCACCCCCTCTTGGGCTACATCCACAAATATTTGGCTTCTCTGCTCTTTTATTTAGTCTACTGCAAGATCTGGCGTTGCGCATATTACATATTCAATCATATAATCCTAATGAGGTTAAGGAACTTATGTGAGGTGGACTAGATCACACCAGGCTCCTCAGCTTGTGACCTAACCCTCAAAATATATCTTCCTTGACTCTTCTACAACCTTATTACAATCATTAGTCTCTCAACTTATCAATAGTATCGAACTGACTAACCCCTAACCTAGACTTCCTAGGTTCTTATTTATACTATTTTTTAGGCTTATAGCCATTACAATTCTTATAAAAAACATAACCCTAATATGGTTAGGCTTGTCTACCTCCTTGCACGTGGATTTTCCTCTTGCATGTTGCTTTTCCTTCTTTTTCTGCATGTTTCTCTTTTGCCATTTGTTGCACGTGCTCCAAAATTAGGTCTCTCCTTCCAAAATTAGGTCTTTCCTCAAAACAGGTATGTGCCCAACAATGAGTTTGTGGGATTTCATTTGACGACATAGGATTAGATGGTGGATTCCTGGATTTTGGTTCTAAGTTGGATATTGAATTGGAATTCAACTACTCTTTAGAAGTTGTGCTTTCTGTTCACTATTGGAGCTTCATACCTCCCACTACCCACTAATAAAGACCTTCCATAATATCCATAAAGACCTGTGCCAAAAAGAGGTGTGCCACAATAAAGATCTGGCCATAATACCCACTAACTCCATATATAACAATTTTTCATTGCAACTCATGGCCATGAATATCAACATGATGCAGAGTCGTGTGTAGGGTTCCTGAATCATGCAAGCCATTGATCTTGCCATCAACCACCAGAATGTCGTCATTACTTCGCACATCCTCCCTGCTAGGGTGAATTACAAGGCCACGATCATCGGGAGCATGGATCCTCGCCACCTTGTGCCTTGAACCAGATGTTGCCTCTATAGACTTTGAAACACAGTCATCTTCGCGAGTGAGCACCCCATCCGACCTAGATAGTGGATATTAAATTTGTGTTCATTCTTTCTTTGAAGATATTGATGATTTGGCACTACATTTTATGTCTTTGATCAACCCTCAATTTTGAAGTAACTGAAGAGGAAATGTTATTTTCCCTTTTTTAAAGCTAATTTTTTAATAGGGGATGTGATTTCTTCTTTTCTAAAGGCAAATTTTAAATAGCAAAGAAAGGATGAATTATTTATCTAAATTATCCATTAGCCTTTTGTATTTTGGGAAATTGTTATTTATGATATTATTGTTATCTTAGCCCCGTGCCATCAGTTTTGTCTTTCCAATATGTGGGATTCACCAAAATTAAGTTGGAAGCTGATTTATGTACTTATCTAGGCTGCTTGAAAACAAAGGTGAACTTCATGAAAGAGTGGTACAAAATGAATGCTAGGTATGAATCAAAAGAATCACTAACAACATCCTTTGCAATGTGACAACTAATCTTAGGTATAATTTATTGAGCTTCGCTTTGGTATTGTGGTTTTTTTTTTTGGCATGTGTTATTGAACTGTATATCAGGAATTCTTATCTATACAAGAATCTTGAAAATGATTCAATGTGAATGATTGATTGATTCGTAAAGTAATTTCGAGTGGCTTCACCTTGATATGATTCTATCCTTTTTTTTAGTGATCCAGGTGGATATTTGTGGCCACCCGCCTATTCCACTTGGACCCCCACCATTGTTTCTTTCAGTTTTTCAGTTTCCTTAATTGTAGCACAATTTACTATTTTTGGCAGTTTTTGGGTCTTGAACTTCTGGAGCCGTTTTGAGGCCCTAAACGACGTTTTTTGGGCATCTACTGGTTGGAAATTATCTTCAAGGTATTTTTTGCCAAAAATTGTAGTCCTCGGATAGATATTTCTAACGATGTATCATATGCGTTAAACGGAGATAGTATGCCAAAGTTACGACCCCAGGAAATTGATGTACCAATTTACCCCGACGGGACCCATATTTTGGCGTTTCATCTCCTAGGGTTAGGTTTTTTGGATGTTTAGGGTTTCCATTGTTTCTTAATAATAGATAGGCCTTTGAGCCTCATTGGAACACAGAGTTCAGAGGCTTGTAGCCACCACATCTCTTCTCAGAGATAAGCTACCAGCGCCCTAGCTAGTTTAATTCTATTCTATCTGTAAACAAATTTCAGTTCTTTGATATTAATGAAATGAAGTGTTATTTCCATTGCATCTTTGTATTCATGGTTATTTGTGTATTTTGTTGCGTTCCTGCATAAATCTGGATCAGTGGTATGAGAGTGGTCTGCTCTTTCTCGATCCTTCTTTGCATTTCCTCAACGAGGTCGGGGTATACGGAATTAGGGCTCGATTTGGTTGAACCTTTGCAAGATCAGCCTCGCAAACCCCGACGACTACCCATGGGGGACGAAAAAAAAGACCAGGGAGCAGGAGATCCTATCAAAATATTGCTCGAGGAGGCCCTTGAAAAACAAAGGAATGTGATGATGGATAACCTCGCCCAGATCCTTCAACAATTGCCCACTGGCAGCGCATCTGCATCCAACAACCACTTTGGAGGCGCAACCCCTTTTAAGGTACAAGTAAACTTTGACGTTCCCATATTTGATCGTCAAATAGATGCAGATGTCATTGACAGATCGTTGAATCTATTGGAAGGATATTTCTCGGTTCATGACTTGTTCGACTGAGAGAAGATTATTTTTTCACTGCTCAAAGTCACCCCCCATGTCAAGGACTAGTGGGAAACCTATTGTGAGAAAAAGAACAAAGAGGAACCTCCCCTGTTCTCAGTCATACCCACTTGGAATTATTTTTGAGCCCCCATCAAGGAACAATATTATCCCGTGGGGAGCTATGAGGACAAGTACATACAATGGACTATGATGCGGCAACAAAGGGATCAAGATGTGCATGAGCTGACGAATCTATTCCATACCCTATGCACAAAGTTGGGTATCAAAGATTTGGAGAAACATTTGGTGTTGAAGTATCGCAATTGTCTACACAGATACATTCAAGAGGAAATGGAGTTCCTCGACATTTCCTTACTTGGTACGACATACAAGTATGTTGCCAAGATCGAGTAGAAATTCAAATAGAAGAAGCAAGACTTTGGATCTACGAATCAAAAGAAAGCGAAAGGTGCCCCCAAACCATAGAACAAAGGACAAATTTAAGGCATGGAGGCTCAAGACAACCTTCCAAAGACACAAGAAAAGAACAACACCGCGAAGCCGAAGAAGGACACATGAAAGTGGTGTGAGTTCCATAAGATCTCCACTCACAACACAAGTGAGTGTTGGTCCAAATAGTCATTGGTGGCTGAGATGAGGGCTTCTGAATCAGATGCATGCTCCGACACTAAATCATAACCTGAGAAGTGGAATGACAAAGGGAAGTAGATTATCAATACGGAGCCCAACGCCATCGTTGCCACCATGAAGATCCAAAAGGAAGAACTGGAAGATCCAAAGGAGGAGGAGCGTCTCTTCCACTCCTAGATGTGGGTAAAGGGTTCCCCGCTATAGTTCATCGTCGACAGCGGGAGCCAAAAGAACCTCATTTCAGCAGAGGTCGTGAAGTGGTTGGGCTTGCCGACCAAAACACACCCACAACCGTACACCATCAGGTGCCTTCACCAAGGATGGGATCTTCGCGTCAGGCAGTAATGTCACCTTCCCTACAACTTCAAGCCCTTCACCGATGAGGTATTATGTGACATTGTTATTCTTGATGTTTTTGATGTATTATTAAGCCAACCATACTTGTGGAAGTGACATGTTGTGTATAAGTCTTGACCTCACGTTGTTATTGTTACCTTGGGAAATAAGTTGTATAGGATACCAAAGGTACCACCGTTTGTCGCTATCTCTTTGGTTACTGCAAAACAATGCTGTAAGCTCATTTCCAAAACCGGGAAATTTGTTTTCCTGATGATCCGCCCTCAGGGCAAGAAGAAGACTATGGCCACGACCTCCAGACAGGGCTCCTCTGCATGAAAACAATGAATGGACAAGGTCGTGGAGGAGTACCGAGACATATTCACCTCACCCGCAGGGGTGCCTCTGCACTGTCAGGTCAAGCACCCCATCGATCTGACCCCAGGTGCGCCACTACCCAATGGACTGATCTATAGTCGCTATGTTCTTGAGAATGATGAAATCAAGCGATAGATTCAAGAGTTGTTGTAGAAAGGTCACATCCGGCCAAGTTCATCACCCTGTGGTAGCCCGATCGTGTTGGTGCAGAAGAAGGATGGGACTTGGAGATTTTGTATTGACTATCAGGTGTTGAACAAGATCACCGTCTGGAATAGGTACCCAATCCCATGGATTGATGACCTTCTGGACCAACTCAAAGTGGCAAAATATTTCAGCAAGATCGACTTGAAGTCTGGGTATCACTAGGTACTGCCTTCAAAGCCAAGGAGGGCCTTTTTGAATGGTTGGTCATGCCTTTCGGGTTGACGAATGCTCCCACAACCTTCATGAGGCTGATGGACGACATCTTGCAACCATTCACCAACTCATTTGTAGTAGTGTACTTGGATGACATCATGATCTTCAGCTAGACTTGGGAAGAGCACCTCCACCACATCCGACAGGTCCTCCAAACACTGCAGAAACACAAGTTGTGTGCCAATTTGGAGAAGTGCACTTTTGGCATGACCCAGGTTCAGTATCCGAGATACATTGTTGATGAGCATGGGGAGCATGTGGATCCAACCATGATCCAAGTCATCTGGGATTGGCCAGCCCCAACCACTCTAACAGAGCTTCATAGCTTTATGGGTCTTGCTAATTTATACCGCAGGTTCGTGTTGGGATTCTCTCATATCACTTGGCCCTTGAGTCAAGTCACCAAGGGAGGAGCGAAAGAAAAATTATTTTGGTCAGAATCTCAACAGAAGGCATTCACGGAATTGAAACATCACCTCTGTTGTGCCCCAGTGCTCACATTACCAGACTTGCAACAACCATTTGAGATCGAGACAGATGCCTCTGACTATGTTATTGGGGCAGTTCTTACTCAACATGGGAATCCAGTGGCATATCACAGTGCGACACTATCCGACACAGTTTGAAAGTATCCCACTTATGACAAAGAAATGTATTCCATTGTGCATGCCTGCTGACAGTGGAAGCATTACATTTTGGGGAAGGAAACGATCATCCACACATACCACCGACCCTTGTAGCTCATACAAAGATAAGGGAAGTTGCAGAATGATCGCCATCATAAGTGGTCCACGTATCTGCAATAGTTTCATTGGAACATCAAGTACAAGAAGGGAAGCACCAATAATGTTGCATATTGCCTTAGCCGACCACCAATCGTGGCGATAACTACCGTGCTCAACTCTTGTGGGCACGAGACTTTTGATTTGCCAATTCTCTAAAAGAGCGATCCAGATTTCGGCCACACATACAAGATGCTCTTGGAGGGTAACCAAGTTCCAAATTTTCACCTCCAAGATGCACTACTATGTTACCTGGGACACCTTTTTGTTCCTTCAAGTGAGCGTGCCAAGATGATTTGGGAAGCGCACTATAGTTGGGTCGTTGGGTATTTCGGGGTCGAGAAAACAGTGGCAATACTACAAAAGTATTTCTATTTTCCAAACCTTCGACAAGATGTCGGGAAGTACATCAGATCATGCACTGCCTGCGCCATTGCCAAACCGACCATCAAGAAGCAAGGCCTCTATACTCCACTGCCTACCCCTAGTCGACCTTGGGAATCTATCTCCATGGATTACATGTCGGGCCTTCCTTCTACTAAGAATGGCAACGACTGTGTTTTCGTGGTCATCGACAGATTCTCAAAGATGGCCATTATGGAGGCCTGCAAGAAGAATATCACAGCATAAGCCACTTCTAAACTCTTCTTTGAACGAGTGTGGGTACACTTTGGGATCCCACGGTCTATCATCTCAGATCGGGACAACATGTTCCTCGGTACATTTTGGTCCAACCTCTGGTCAATGTTGGACACCAAGCTCACCAAGTCCACAACTTTCCATCCACAAACTGATGGTCAGACAAAGGTCGTCAAAGAAAAATTATTTTGGTCAGAATCTCAACAGAAGGCATTCACAGAATTGAAACATCACCTCTGTTGTGCCCGAGTGCTCACATTACCAGACTTGCAACAACCATTTGAGATCGAGACAAATGCCTCTGACTATGTTATTGGGGCAGTTCTTACTCAACATGGGCATCCAGTGGCATATCACAGTGCGACACTATCCGACACAGTTCGAAAGTATCCCACTTATGACAAAGAAATGTATTCCATTGTGCATGCCTGCCGACAATGGAAGCATTACATTTTGGGGAAGGAAACGATCATCCACACAGACCACCGACCCCTGTAGCTCATACAGAGATAAGGGAAGTTGCAGAATGATTGCCATCATAAGTGGTCCACATATCTGCAATAGTTTCATTTAAACATCAAGTACAAGAAGGGAAGCACAAATAATGTTGTAGATTGCCTCAGCCGACCACCAATCGTGGCGATAACTACCGTGCTCAACTCTTGTGGGCACAAGACTTTTGATTTGTCGATTCTCTACAAGAGCGATCCAGATTTAGGCCACACATACAAGATGCTTTTGGAGGGTAACCAAGTTCCAAATTTTCACCTCCAAGATGCACTACTATGTTACCTGGGACACCTTTGTGTTCCTTCAAGCGAGTGTGCCAAGATGATTTGGGAAGCGCACTATATTTGGGTCGTTGGGTATTTCGGGGTCGAGAAAATAGTGGCAGTACTACAAAAGTATTTCTATTTTCCAAACCTTCGACAAGATGTCGGGAAGTACATCAGATCCTGCACTGCCTGCGCCATTGCCAAACCGACCATTAAGAAGCAAGGCCTCTATACTCCACTGCCTACCCCTAGTCGACCTTGGGAATCTGTCTCTATGGATTACATGTCAGGCCTTCTTTCTACTAAGAATGGCAACGACTGTGTTTTCATGGTCATCGACAGATTCTCGAAGATGGCCATTATGGCGGCCTGCAAGAAGAATATCACAGCATAAGCCACTTCTAAACGCTTCTTTGAACGAGTGTGGGTACACTTTGGGATCCCACAGTCTATCATATCAGATCGGGACAACACATTCCTCAGTACATTTTGGTCCAACCTCTGGTCAATGCTGGACACCAAGCTCACCAAGTCCACAACTTTCCATCCACAAACTGATGGTCAGACAAAGGTCGTCAATAGGATGATCATACACATTTTGCACATGTACAACTCAAAGCATCCACGCACATGTACAACTCAAAGCATCCACGCACATGGGATGAGAGCCTCCCCTATGTACAACATAGTTATAATCGAGCCCTCCATAGCTCAACTGACCACAGCCCCTTTTAGGTGGGCTTGGGATTCCAGCCACTATGTCCCATTGACGTAGCCATACCATTTGCAGCTACTCTGGTTGATTCGGCTCATGTCCAATCTGAAGCTGCCAAGGAAAACAGCTTCATTGAGCGCATTCAAAACATTCGCCAATAGGTTCATGACATATTGGATAGATCCAATGCTAAGTACAAGCAATGACATGATCAACATCGGGTGCAACACAACTTCCAGGTGGGTGACAAAGTGTCGTTACATTTGCAGAAGGAGCGCCTCGCTGGATCCCACCACAAGCTTCGCCCGCTTCGATATGGGCCATACACCATCACCAAGGCTATAGGGGACAATTCCTTCGAGCTGAGTATCCCACCATTCCTTGGTCTGCACCTAGTTTTCAATGTGGACCACCTTCGGCCTTACTTTCCACCTCTTCTGGACACATCCGACATGGAAGAAAAACTCACACCAACAGAGTTAAACCCGGACTGCATGGAACAATCCACAACTAATCAGAGTATGGACACACAGATCAAGAACACTCGCCAGTAGAGGATCTAGCTATATCGACTTGTCAAAGCAGGCCAACTCCTTCACCAGGGCAAGTGGCTCACCAGGGACCAAGTTCAACAGAAGTTTACTCATCTCATGGAGGAACTCAACGCAATGGGGATCATTTCTTCCTAGGGGGGGAAGAATGATCCAGGTGGATATTGGTGGCCACCTGCCTATTCCAGTTGGACCCCCACCATTGTTTCTTTCAATTTTTCATTTTCCTTAATTGTAGCACAATTTACTATTTTTGGTAGTTTTTCGGGTCCTGAACTTCCAGAGCCATTTTGAAGCCCTAAACGACGTTTTTTGGGCATCTACTAACAAAAAGTTATTGTCATGATATTTTTTGCCAACAATTGTAGTCCTCGGATAGATATTTCTAACGATGTATCGTATGTGTCAAATGAATATTGTATGCAAAAGTTACGACCCCGGGAAATTGATGTACCAATTTACCCCGACGGGGCCCATATTCTGGCGTTTCATCTCCTAGGGTTAGGCTTTTTGGATGTTTAGGGTTTCCATTGTTTCTCAATAATAGATAGGTCTTCGAGCCTCATTGGAACACAGAGTTCAGAGGCATGTAGCCGCCACATCTCTTCTCAGAGATAAGCTACTAACGCCCTAGCTAGTTTAATTCTATTCTATCTGTAAACAAATTTCAGTTCTTTGATATTAATGAAATGAAGTGTTATTTCTGTTGCATCTTTGTATTCATGGTTATTTGTGTATTTTGTTGCGTTCCTGCATAAATATGGATCATTTAGGTTAACAAATCCCTTCTTTGGTTGGTTCACCCCTCCTATTACTTGTATTTAAAAGAAATCATTTAACATAATTAAATTCATGCGAAGAGTTTCAGGGACGACTATTTGCTCGTGTATGCTTTCTTGTTTATTGCAATTCATGCATTTGTTCCAATGGCTTCCAATATCCCTTTGTGGAATTCAAAAGGTCTTATCATTGTAATTTTGGATCACATTGGGCCATCAAAATTCGTATATCACTGCACCCATAGGGATTTGCATCATCACTTTCTATATACATTGTACCATTCGTATCACCACTCTTATCTTGTAAGAAAACCATTGAATCTTTGTAATTTCAATGTTTGTTGCTGAAAATTGAAAATTCTAACCTTGTACAATGTCTGTTGTAAACAGATATTCAGAAAAGAACATAAAATATACAATGGCAAATACAAACATTACACAGAGACTTTTCCCCTGGAAACCCAAACCGGGAAAACCAACATATATTATATTCATTCATTGTGTTACATTGTTTACAATATAATATACATATAGGAGCCAGCGACATCCAAAACCCTAACCCAATGACCTGGATTAGTCCAAAACCCTAATTCCTTAACCGGAAATAGAAAACCATAAGCAAAAACCATGTGCCAAAAAAACCACCTAAATACATGACATGTTTCTCGAGGTAGGTGTCGCGTTTCCCAAGGCAGAAATTTTTTTCCGGGGGCATTGCCCCCGGAACCCCATGCTGGGGGCTCTGTCCCCTGCACCCCCCTCTAACCCCCTACGTGCCTGGCGCATACGCTCAGACACTACTACTCATGAAAAGAATATAACACATACACAACAAAAATGAGCTTTGGTTTGTGTTCAACTATGGTACATCCATTCATCTTGTTCTTGGATACATGACATGGTTCTTTTCATGAAGAAATTGGGGCACTGAAATTTCAAGTTTGTTCCCTTGTGGAAATTTCAGGGCATTTCAATTTCGAGTTTGTTCCCTTGTGGAAATTGGAGCACTGCAATTCCCATTAGTTGCCTTGAGTCTGGTTATTTTTCTCCTTTCTTGTAGAATTATGATGGGATTAAAGTTGATAAATGTGTCTTCGCCATTCCGACAAGAAAAAATTGTGGTTTCATTTGCTTTAATTTTCATTAATTTTATGTATTTTTGCCTAAGAAGATTCACTTCACAAGTTTTCTAAATGATCTCGTCTATTATGCCCTTTTGTCTAATGTTTTAAAATTTCATTAACAAAACAAATATTGTTCAAGTAGTACATATAATTTGCATAAGCCCAATGAGTATATTGTTGGAATACTGAGAGGGGGGGTGAATCAGTTTGAGCAATTTTACCACTTTTAAACACAATATACAAACTTCACTCTTATCAACAATATATCATCAACGCATCATCTATGATTACATTCAATATATATCATGAGCATATAAACATAATCATCATCACATTAACAACATCACATCAAGTACACAATACACTAGAATTTACGTGGAAACCCAAACAAGAGAAAACCACATAATGCTTTCTTATATATATCAAAGAATACATTCATTAGAAGCACCAACTTCCCAATTATCCAACACCAATTGGAAGGAGGCACCAACCCCCTATTTACAGGCTCCAACCTGAAGGAAGCTACAACTACTTGAATTCTATGGGTCCAACCTGAAGGAGGCTACAACCCCCTGATTCTCAGGCTCCAACTCCCTGTGTTCTCCGGCACAAACCAGAAAGGGGATACATCCCCCTTTCCTTGCCTCGTCCTGCTGCCCTGAAATATAAGTGTAGACCAAAATATCACTACCATAATCAATGCCACTATCACTGTCACATCAACCTGTAACCAGTCAACCTTTCATTGTATCCAAGTTGTCACTTTCAACCTGTCACTGTCAACATGTCACATCATCCTGTCACTAATCAACCTGTCCAACCTATCATTGTCACTGATACTCAACCAAATACTCTCACATGGATCATATACCAAGGATACCTCTCAACTAGATGTCCAACGTCACCAACACATGCCTCTACCAAACATGTACCAAGATCACCAACAAACCATCACAAGATATGTATCTCAACCATGTACCAAACAATAAACATGTACCATACCAAGAATCAATTGTGTACCACAACCTATACCACAACAAGCACATCAGCCATGCATCAACACATGTACAACATCAAGTGCATCAACCATGCACCAACACTTGTACCATGTACCTCAACCATCCACAATGTACATCAACACATGTACCATACCATATACCAACAATGTATCTCAACCGTATACCATATCACTCAATCATGCCATACACCATATACCATAGGATATACCAAGCAAGTAATATCAGTTGTGTACCTCAACCAAGTACCAACATCACCAAGAGATGTATCTCATACATGTGTTAATGCCTCAACAATATACCAAAGACTTGCCTCAAGAATGCACCATAAAATCATCAACATGTAACCCTAAAAACATGGATATAAACATACATGTAACTCTGTAACAGACCTGGTGTATGTTATCACAGAACTGTATACCTTCCTCAACTTCAGCAACAAGAGAATATCGTATTCATCAAACTTTACCTTAGTCTCACAAGACTATTCTTTGGATTATTCAAAAACCCTAACTTTCAACAAGAATAACTCCATAATTGTAATGAATAAAGGTCGAAAACTTGTACCCAATATTCTTCAATATCTTCTCTACAATTCCTCCAAGTTTCACTACTTGGAACATCCTAAAAAAGGAGTTATAGCAAAACTGGCAGACCTTGCTGAATTATGGATTATTCTAGAGAGTGAACTTGTAGAGCATGCCACATATGTAATATTTGATATATGGATCTTAAAAAAATAAAAAAACCTACCAAGGACTATAATATATCCAATTCATTTGGTCTCGCTACATTTGGATCCTCTATGAATAAGTTATCATTGTTTTACCCGGAATAGATGTTTGAGATTAGTTTCAAGACTAGCCAAAAACCCTATTTTCCACATACTGTATCTCCACAAATACAACGACCCAGAAGCTGAAAGTTTTACCACAGGTACCTTGACAGGTATTATCAACCTCCTCCAATTTTTTCTATCTGAATCATTATAGAAACATAGTTATAGAAAAAATGGTAAGATGACCTTTAAATAACATACCTTAGAACACATCATCACAAGACTTCATCCTCCCTTGTAATTTTGCCCTTCTTTACTTCATCTTCCCTCTGAAATTTGCCTCGGATATCCTTGGTTACCTCAGATAAGAATCACTTACTCACGTAGAAGATATTCAATATAATGTGTGTGTGAATGTACTTATGCGTGACTTCTTGAGGTGTATAAATAATTTTTCTAAGTAACCTCTTTCCTTTACTTTAGGGATTCTTGAACTTTCTTGTAACCACTTTACCCTTTCGTTAATGAGTTGCAACCAATTAGGGGATTCTTAACCCATCTTTGGGGCTTTCATAGGAGCTTCTTAACCCATCTTTTTGGCTTCCAACTTCATGACATCATAACTCCTCAACCGTGAGGAACCATGTGGCGTACTAACTATCATTGGAAATGACGTGACAAGGACTATCCATTTATGAGTGTCTTACATGAATTTACATTGTCCTTCATTTCCATATTCCTCAACCAACTTTGGGTCCCATGACCACACCTTCGGGGCTTCATGTAGACTTCATCAAATGCACCCAACACATATGTTGACATCAATCACTCAATCAATCACAATTATCTCACCATCAATCTCAACCACATATCTATGGATTCCAGACTTCTCCAAGGGTTGACATCAATATCCAATGGTTGACATCAATGAAAACCAACTGTCCAAACCAATTTCCCAACATATATCCAATCCTTAAAAGGCAATTGAAATGGAAACGACAACGGAAATGAAACAATAAAAAGCAAAGGACAAAATTTAGAATTTAATTATGTAGAGTTTTATTCTGTCCACAACAATCTCATCTTTAACGGATTAGATGTGAGAAACACCCTAAGAAAACTTGAACATACACATTTTAATCTATCCACCTCCCTTTAGATCCCTTGAGTCTCACTATTTTCCTCGCTTCTAGCAGATCTATATTTTGTTAGGGCTAAATGCGTCTTTAGCCATTCAAGAAAATCAATTTTATGGTTTAAATTGGTTTAATTTGCATTTATTTTATGATTTGGGAGCTTAGAAAAATTCATTTCAAAATCTTGCTAAATAATATGGCTATTCTTTCTTTGCAAAAAAATAATTTAGTAGCATGATGTTGTTAACATATCTTTTAATCCTTTCTCCAATCACATTATAGGTAGAGCAACCATTCCCAATGAAATCATCAACTATATTTAATGTATTCAATAACAAGTAGAACTAAGTATACAAAATAGCCCAACATTGTCATCTCAAACTTTAGTTTAAAAGTGTTGGTTCATAATTTTTTTCCTCAAATTCTAGCATTTATTTATCATCTAACGTCATGATCATATCTTTCATATCAATTCTTATAAATAAAAGTGGCAATTTTCAATGCCAACATGGAGTTCAACATCAACACCTATTATGCATAGACGCTACCAATTACTCATGATAGAATATTTTCCTTTGAATGAATGTCTCCAATTCTAGCTCCCTATATCCACTTTAACTAAATGTTGTTGCAACAATAAACTCTTCATTGCAAGTAGGAGCATGTAGTGAATTGGATGTGCCTATGAGGTTCTACATAATTTTTTCGGGATTTTTCTAATTTGTAGGTGAGAACATATATATTTTACTTGATCAATTTCACATCCTTCACTCACTATTTATTTTGAGAATTTATTAACATATAGCTAAAATCATGGCAAGGGCATCCATTGGGATAGCGAGCTGCAAAATGTCTTCCTGTCTTCTTATTTCAATGCAATTGAAGTTTTAAAACCTTTTAATTATTATATTAAAAACCACTTGAATGTTTTAACTATAAAAATATATATTCCTTTTAAGCAAAAATCTCATTTGATTACAAGTGTTTCACTTTTTGTTTCATGTCATTTGGAAGCACACCATATCAAAATGGAAATGTAACAGTGGTAGATGCCCTACGTTCAGATATATTAATCATGTTCCCTAAAATGAGGATGCATGCACCAATTTAGGAGGAGATTATATAGCTCGACTTCTAATGTGATTTTTGATCCAAGAGTGAGAATAACTTCCAGAGCTCTTACTAAATAATTAAGTTCCGATTATTATAATATCAAGAATGAGTTCAACTACTTCAAAGTGAAGGAATTTGGAAACTATAAAATATCTAACATACATAAAATGGGAAAAGAAATATACATTGAGAAGTTTATCTAAATGTAATTTAATATGCCCATTCTCCTTTCATTGCTATAAATGTATGAGAAAATACCCAATGTACATAAAATGGAAAAATAAATACATTGAAAAGTTGAGCCAAATGTAGTCTAATATGCCCATTAGCCTTTCATTTCTATAACCCTATGAACATAGGTGACATCGAGGAAAATAAGAATGTATTCATAGTACAAAATCATAAACGTGGAAGAAAATAATTTCTTCATAGTATAGGCGTTGAAACTTTGTTACAAAGGCCAAATAAGTTTACTAATCCAACTATTGTGGACTATTCTGCAATACATGTTGCCTACTTAAGTAAATGTCATAGTTGTAATAATAAATTTCAAAAAAAACTTTATTTAGATCTTGGACACATCTGTTAATGGCATAAATAGATGAAATGAGAACTCATGGAAATCTGCTACATACTTATATAATTATTATTTTTAGTATATAATTATTTTTTCCGTATATAAAAGATTCTCATAAAAATCATTTTTTATTTTTATTTATATTTATTTATTTATTTTATTTTATTTTATTTTTCAGAAAAAAAAAATAGCAATACAAACATACAATAAACCCTACATTTAAAAAGGTAAATACTAACTAGAAAGTAAATAGAATACGCATTTGATAGAGCACCAATGTAGTATGAATATTGGATTTAGAAACTTTCTTGTTTCTACTCTCTATGTTCAAGTTACTAGGTAAGAGTTGCAAACCCTCCACCTCTACAACTTACTGCCTTACTCTTTCATCGCTTCTTATACAAACAACCCCAACAATATTCTCTTTGAAACATATATTCACAACAATTATCTACAAACATACAATAAACCCTACATTCAAAAAAGGTAAATACTAACTAGAAAGTAAATACAATACGCATTTGATATAGCATAGATAAAGCACCAATATAGTATGAATATTGGATTGAGGAACTTTCTTGCTTCTACTCTCTATGTTCAATTTACTAGGTAAAAGTTGCAAACCCTCCACCTCTACACCTTTCTACCTTGCTCTCTCATCGCCTCTTATGAAACAACCCCAACAATATTCTCTTTAAGACATGTATTCACAACAATTATCATACTTTTCAGGAGACAACATGAAGGGTAATGATGATTTTAATTCTTTGAGACATGTATTCACAAAAATTATCATACTTGTCGTGAGAAACTGATGGGTAATGATGATTTTAAGTGGCGATGGGTTGTATTCACAACAATTATCATACTTGTCAGGAGACAACATGAAGGGTAATGATGATTTTAACTCTTTGAGACATGTATTCAAAAAAATTATCATACATGTCATGAGACAACATGATGTGTAATGATGATTTTAAGTGGCGATGGGTTGTAGTTGATGGATTGAAGAGGTAACCACATGTTGCATAATTGAACAAGGTAGAGGTATGATATGTGGACATGGTTTTAAGATGCATTGGTAGAGACACCTATAACATTTCCACCATGACATGACTATCTCTCTATCATAGTGTTAATAAAGTGTTAAACAACATTTGAGAGGGATAATCAAATGATATATTCACACAAATCTACAAAATATATTGAGAAAAAAATCCTTACAATTGAAAAAAAAGTATGAAGTTGACACCTACCAATTTGACCAAGTACAAAACGAATAAACGGTGTTGGAGCTATGTGAATATAAGTTTCTGAAGTGGTTTGGTGAATTGCAATGTCAAACACCACAAAAAAAGGTCTTGGGGGCTTATGAAACAACAGTAAACAAACATTTTTTTTGGTCAAGCATGCACGCCATGATGACATGAAATTGGTTAATAAGCCATGTTTGAGCCTTTTCAACTGCTTAGGTGTACATTAAAAAATGGTTTTTCACTTTTTCTTAGTTGGATGCAAATGGTCGCTTAGTTTTTTTTTTTTTTCCAAGAGAAAATTAACTCAAATTTATATAGAGTATAAATTCATTTACAAAGCCAGCAACAAGCTGTGACCAAATCAGTGCAGCTCCAACATCCATGCACAAAGGCGTACAAGACACCACAACCCARTACAAACAAAAAACCCCAGCACGCAGGCTGTGAACAAAAGACCCAAAAAAACCAAGGCAATAAACCCCGGAGAAAAAAACAAAAGCAGACTAACAGTGAGGCCCCAAGCGCCCAACATGGCGCTCCACGCAGGAGCCAGCACAGCAGCCCAACGAAAACCACCACCGCCGAACCAAAAACCCCTCCGAGGAAGGCTAAGGGAAAGATGGCACCGAAGCGAACAGCCCCACGGACCCACGCGGACCCCAACAGCAGCAGATGGGAAAAGGGGACGCCGACAGCTAACGAGGACCCAAGCGCCCAACGATGGCGCACCACACGGGAGCACACGCAGCTGCCAAAAACGACTCCACCGCCTCCGCAACAAGACCACCGGAAATGACTCTCCGAAGAGCCGCCATACAGGCCTCCAGTCGAAAATCCAGCAACAAAGCCGGCCACCCAATCCGCACCCTCCGACAGGACCGCGCGCCCAAAGGGAGGAACACTATCCCGGTGCCAGCAGCGCCGCCGCCCAGAACCAAACCCGACGCCAAACGAAGCCTCTAAGCAAGGAGCTCCATCCCGGCCTGCAGCGCAGCCTCCCCGAACCCCCCCGACGCCAACCGAAAACCAGGGATGCGGCTAGCAAGACCTAGCCGCAGAGCCCCCATATGAAAACCTAAAATGACTCTCAAACCCTAAAATCGCCGCGCTCCGCTCCGCTCTTAAATGAAACTAAGCGACCATTTTAAAAGATCTAATGAAATGGTCGCTTAGTTTCATTAGATCTTTTAAATAGGACAACCACTTTAGCACAATAAATAAATTTTCCTTTCTCGAAGCAAACACTAGCTCGATTACTTCGTTGGAGAAATGCCATATGGATTTATTAATCATGATGGGTCATATCCAAAAAAATAAACATCGCGATGGGTTCTATCTCAAAAGTAAAGAAGAATTGGTCACAAGTCACGATGGGTTCTATCTCGAAAATAAAGAAGAATTGGGCACAAGTGTAGTTATGTTAGATGCGGAGTTGGTTAAGAATCTAAGTTGTTATGTTATAACATTTAATTATATTTTTGCTTTGTATTTTGTGGTGAATGTAATGTTCTAAACAAATGTTTTTGCTAGAATTAGTTAAAAATCTAAGCCATTATATTATAATATAAATTTTAGTTGTATTTTCACTTTGTACTTGATGTATAGAATCTAAGCTACTATGTTATAAATTTTAAATTGTATTTTCACTTATGTATATTATAGTTGTTGTCAATTCTTTTATTAGTTGTATTTATGTGAAAAACACAAGATATTAAGTTATAGAGTAAAAAGAATTTAAAATACAATGTATATCTTCAAAGATCACCTCTAAACATTAAAATGTTCCCAGTTGTATTCTTAAAACATTTATGAAGTCATTTTTAATTTTATTCTTGCTCATTTATGGTTATTGTTATTACCGAAAAATTGTTCACAACAATACATATAATGGTTGAAGAAAGTACCAACACAACATATTAATCAACATACCTCAAGCATTTACAAAACCTATCCAACAAGCAACTAAAACTATACAAATAGTCCTTGAATTTCAGCACAATTTCCCTAAAGCTTTCTTGTGCACATCTGTACAAGCCAACACAACGTTGAATGCACAAACTACGCGGTCTATGCAACTATCTCCACAAGAACCCACACTGATGCAAAAACGACGCATTAATGAAGTTGGTCAAGCCTCAACCATTTCCAGGTAGAAGTGTACCATGACAAGACTCTAAAATTAACCCGAAATCTAGCTTTGGGGCTATTGACGAGATGGATAGTACCTTCAAAGGGCTCTCGTTCACACTACAAGCAAGTTATGAAAAAGCTTGCATTCGTCCTATAAATACATGACCAAGGTATGCAAACAAAGAGAATAATTTTGAGTATTGTTACGTTGTTCATTTGGTTTTAGAGAAGCCATCTTTCTCTTAGAGATATTTGAGAATTCATAGCTAGTGTTTCTCTTCTCACCTCTTGAGAAGTTTAACCATCAAGTCTTCACCATTATATTTCCATTGTTATAAGAAAGAGAGATTTGTATTTGGGGGACTCAAGAGCCCTCCCAAGGAGGAAAAGGGGACTCATAAGTTCCCATACTTCTCCTAGGTGTTATCGATTCAGAGATCAATCCCATTGGTAGCTATTTCTTTGTCGCATTTGCAAGTTTCCATTTGAAGTTCTATGCATGCTTATTTTTGTTTTGTTTTCTTGTTATTTTATTTCCTTGTTTTCTCTATGGTTGATCCACTAATCAACTAACCATTTTATGTATTATCTTGTTGGCATAACAAGGCAACTAAGTGCATTGTTTTTGCTCACCCAAGTGGAAAAACAAGCACAATAGATTGGCTACTCGAAGTCGAATATGGTAGAAACCACTTGATTATCGGTGTCGAAGTTGAAGTCGAACATGGTAGAAACCACTTGATTACCGATCATTAATGGATATTGTTAACAAGTACGAGGGAAATCACCATTGATGTCAATGACCCCCAAGGTACTCTAGTGCAATCCAATGAATATGAATTAATGAGCCGAAGTCAAACACTTGATGGAATTTTCCAATCATGGGCCAATGATGTGAACCCACTATCGAAAACGAGGAGACTTTTCATTGAGGCATGCAGGTTCCAAGGTACTGAATGATTTCTAAGTCTAATTCCTGGATAATGAGTTGGAGTCGACAGGAAAAGAATCGTCGTAGGAGGGCCTTCATGTATCCCCCATCAATGACACAAAATATGTAACAAATTTGAAGTGGATCAGAGTATAAAGTGATTCTGAACTGACTCATGGAAGGCTTACATGGTACGAGTTTGAGGACTGCAGATGGATGACTTGATAGCAGGTTTGTTTAGGTTAAACTTCTCTTGAACATATGAACAACACGACAATTGTCTTGGCAGCATTGACTCAAGGAGGACCCAACATACAGACTCGTGGATGATCAAACGAGAGACAAATGGATTTCCCAACCCAGATACAATAATGAAGAGGGGTGTCATGTTCAAGAGCGACTTACTGCCACTAACACAGATACATATATACATTTCTTTCCCAATTTTCCCCCACCATTTATGGCATGTACCTCTTTATTTTTACGCAAGCTTGAGGAGGATAACATATGATTTTAATGTAAGCTCATCCTTTGGATGAGTCCCTTGAAGTATATTTAATGAACCCTAGGAATGAGTGGTTTGGTCCCATATGGGCCTTTCAATGCTTGTTTTACGAGTCCAAAGAAAGAAAGCTCAGGGGGTTTTCATGTTTAGAGAGTCTAAAAAACAATTAAAGAAAACTCCAAAATGTCCTTTTTCGTAAATTAGTCCGACGGTACCATTAAAGAGATAATCTACCACTCATCAGACGTTTTCTTCAAATATTTTTACGAGAGTGAAAAGAACAAGGTCGCTCGGCTATATTTTCATGTTTAGGGAGTTTGAAAAGAGCTTAAAGGGGACTCCAGGGGGGTTCCTTTTTCATATTGCCATTACGAGTCCGAAAAAGTGATAAAAGTTTACTCGATTACATTCTCATAGTTTTACGAGCGTGAGAAAGAATAAATACCATGCTCGACGTTTTTTACTAAAAAAACCTAAAAGCATATATACATCATAAAAACACGCAAAAACGACAAAAAAAGGAGTGATCCATATCAAAAGTCTAGTCGCCAAACCCCTATCCTGCAATATTGACACTTTGAAAATTTCATTAGGTTTTTGACATAGGTGGAAATATTAAAAAATAATTTAATTTTAAGTTAAAAATGGTAAAAATAGGTTAAATAGGTCAAAACAAGTTCATTTTACCATTTCATTTGTATTTTCACCAAACTAGTGCCCAAACCCTCATTTTCCTCCAATATTCAAGTGACGATTCTAGAGTGCTCCGTGGACGATTTCTCCAGCCGTTTCCATGAGGTAGGTGCTCTTCCTCCCCTCTCTCTTTTTATAGCAATTTTTTTTCAGTTTTAATGGTTAAATTTTGAGTTTATGGGCGAATTTACAAGGGATAGAGCACCTCCAGATTGTCGTAGGCTCTCCATATCAAGAACTGCGATGATCTAGGATCATCATAGGGTTTTCATTGTTGCGGTGCGATGACTCTGCACTATGGTAAACTTGGCCCTTGCGACGACCGCAACTCCAAAAATAAAAAGAGAGAAAGAACTAGGAAAACCCCCAATTTTGGATTTTTGATGAACTAATTCATCTTTAATTGTTGTTTAAAAGATTTTCCATAGTTCATCATGCTCGAATGGTGGGAACGAGAACCTGAAGAGGAAGATTACATTGTCAGGAATGATCCCACCACCGTCATGGCACTCCAGGAGTGCAAATTGCTTAAGTTTTTCGAAGTGCAAGGCATGGGAGCCCAATTGGTTCTATTGGAGCTCTTAGTCCGAATGTGGAACGTAAACGAACAAGCCTTTCATGTCAGGGTTCATACACTCACTCTAGAGATTGATGACATCTATTTTTTGACTAGATTATCTCGTTGTGGGTCTCGGGTGTCGCTATCGGGAAGCAAAGGAGGAGGTGAACCTATGGATTATTATGTAGCACATCACTGCGCAGCTGGTACAGAGAAACATAGTGGTGAGGTTTCCATAAAAGATGTTGAGGATTTATCATTGAGAACCATTCTCTATACTATCACTCGCGTGGCAGGGAGTGCAACTCCACATATGGTTTTCTAGAGCCATTTCTAGTATATTATCGAGTGCATGGAGCCCCGAGTCTTCAACTGGTGTGAGGGCCTCCTCAAAAATATGAAGAAACAATTAACACAGTGCAGGACTGGTTGATTGAAACAATTCGGATATGGATCGATTTTGGTATCCTTTTTCCTAGATAGGGTCCCATTTTTGCGCCTACAGCATGTGGATTGGGGTGTACCCGCTCCACATAATCCTCGAATGAAGAGGTGGGTAGACTTGATGGAACACCATGGTGGCATGCCAACCGTTACATATGGTCATGTATTCTTCCAGTGGCTGAGAGATCAGCTCGTCATGATCGAGGATTATGCATGTGTCGGGACAGATTTCCATGGCGATCCCGACTTGGCACTACCCAAGGGTTCACAATGGTGAGAGATAGGTAAAAATGATTTTTCATTATATGTTGTTTTTGATATTTTAATTATGAAAATTTTATGTTATGTATCTGAGACTAATCAAGATCTCTCAATAACGCAGATGTGGCGCCTTTCAGGCCTCTAGGATCATTTCCAATCCAAAGGCGTGGAGAGATAGGCGCAGTGGCAGGTCGAGGAGTAGCAGTTAAGGATCTCGAGGAGATCGAACACAACCTCAGGGGGCTAACTATGGATATACATGAGATCATTGTGGATGAGTTACCTTGACACTACCAATGCCATATTGTTGGTGTTTCAACATCCATTGGTCGACTGCTCAGTCGTGTAGCATGGGCAGTGGTTTGTTATCACGAGAAACATCCATGATGCATATGTATATGAAGCCATGTACTTCAACATTTTGGTCTCGGGACACACCCTTTTGTATCTTTTGATGTTATAATACAAAACTTCTACCAACTTACTTGTCTTTACATGTGTGTTTGGTTTATAAATGGCGCAAATGTCTCTCTAAAACATAATTGGCTAATGCATCTGTTAATGTGTTTAGATATATAGGAATGTGTTGATATTCAATGTAATCAAAATTTCTTTCGAAGAGGTGAATTTTTAAGTATACCCGTAATAGTGTAAGACTTCGGATGGAAAAAACGTTGCTTAATTGCAACACCACTAGTTGAGAATCAAGACGTACAATTAGATGACAGATGCCAAATGAAATGGCATCAGTTAATAACTCAATAACCGCACTGTATTCTTTAATATTATTAGTTGCAGGACCAAGGAAAATACCGTGTAGAATGATCAACTCATCTGTAGGTGCATAGATTGCCCATGCAACAGACACTATATTTTGAGTACTGCGACTAGCACCATCAACAAAGCCAATATAGGGTAGTGAGAACGCCGACATATGGAAACCAAGCACAAGGCAAGGTAAGCAACTTGAGGGCAGAAAAATAAACGACAAAAAGCACACTAGAGTATGATACATTGAAGTACAAAGCACTCATGCAAAAACTTTTTAAGCATACTACTTCTTTAGGTAAAGCCCATTTCTGGGTTCACCCAAAGGAATTCCATCGTAATCAACCAACTTGTAAGCCCCTTTCTCCAACACTCGTTTAACGATGTAAGGGCCATGCCACATGGGCTCGAACTTACCTTCCCCCAACAAATCACGATCTTGGTCATACAGAAGAACCAAATCGCCTTCAGAAAAAACACGAGGTTTAACATGTTTTTTGTATTGAGCCTTAATGTGTTTCTTCTAGTTTTCTATTACTAACGCAACATCACGATGAGTCTCGTCTAATTTCATTAAATATAAGAGATGTTCTTCTTCGACTGTGGTTATGGGGAGAAGTTCGACAACTAGTTTCAGAGACGGGATTTCACATTCAATCGACAAAACAACTTCGATACCATACACTAACTGGAAATGCGTGAACCTCGTAGCATATTTAACTGTCATCCGATATGCCCATAATGCCGAAAAAATCATTGCGTGCCAGCTTTGCATGTGAATCCCTATCATTCCTCGAAGCATAGTAGTTAAAACTTTGTTGATTGCTTCAACTTGGCCATTGGCTTGTGGATAATAAGGGGTTGAGTTTTCATGTCGTAAACCAAACTTATCGGTAAGCTCAGGCATCATAAAATTGTGAAAATGGATGCCATGGTCGGTGACAATGGCTTGAGGGACATTGAACCTAGTGATGATATGATTGAATATGAACAATGTTGTTGTTTTCCTGGTGTCATCAAATGTAGGCATCGCCTCAACCCATTTAGTGAAATAATCCACAACTATAATGATGTATCCATGCCCCCCGACCGAGTGAGGGTTACATTTCATGAAGTCAATGCCTCATTTAGCGAATGGACCTACGAAAACTACAGGATAAAGTGGATCAGGATGAGATTGAATCTTATTATTATAGATTTGATAAGCGTGACATTTCTGAACTGCAAGAATGCAATCTTTGAAAAGCGAAGGCCAGAAGTAACCAACTCGTAGGATCTTTTGGGCAGTGGCATACCCAGACATATGACCGCCACATGCTTCAGAATGACATTCATTTAGTGCTCTCTCAGCTTCATCATATGTCAGACATCGTCAAAACACAGAGTTAATACCATGACGGTAAAGGGTATCACCAAGAATAATATATTGACGGGCTTGATACCTAATACGGTGACGATCTACATGAGATATATCAGGTCAGAAAGTTTGGGTTTGAAGGTAAATGATAATGTCTCCATAACAAATATCGTCTGAACTGATCAGAAAGAGAGATTCATTGGGAAAAAAATCTCATGCCACATTTTCCGTATCATCAGAGGGAAGGTCACATATCAACTCAACAAAAACCAAAGATTTCTTTGACTTAGCTCTCTCAAACTCCAAATAAAACTCCTGGAGAATCACTATCCATTTGCAGTATTTCCCCCTAGCAATTGTCGTGTAAGAATATGTTGCATAGGGTTTCAATCATAAATAAGCATGGTTTTGCGCAATAGGATGTAGTGATGAAAACATTGGATAGCTTGAACAACCACCAAGGCCAATTTCTCCACATGCATGTACTTGATTTTGGTGGTCGTAAAACTCTGACTTAAATAGTAAATGACATGTTCATTCTACGAATCATCCTCTTGGACTAGAACCATGGCTATGGTATGATCCGAAGCAACCAAATATAAGAAATAATCTCGACTATAATCAGGGGGAAATAAGATTGGTGTGCGGGTTAATGCAAGTTTCAAAGCTTCAAAGGCTTTGTTGGCAGTGTCGTCCCATACAAAATCATGACCCTTCTTAATAAGTTGAGTGAAAACTTTCGATAGTTTGACATAATTAGGAATGAATCATCGTAGAAAGTTGTCCTTCCCTTGCAAAATTTGGAGTTGGCGTAAGGTAGAAGGAGGAGGAAAATCGATAATAACTTCAACATTCAAAGGATCCACCATGATCCCATGCATGGAAACAATAAAGCCTAGAAGTCTTCCAGAATCCACACAAAAAATGCATTTGTGTGGATTCAATCGTATGCGGTAATATCAACATCGGAGGAAAATGGCTCGTAAGTGTGCCGGGTGATCTTGACGACGCATGGAATGTGTCAGTAAATCATCTAGGTAAGGTTGTACAATATGCTTAATATCATGAAAGGCATAAGACATAACGCGTTGAAAAGTCGCACCAACATTCTTTAGACCAAAAGGAAATTTATGGTATGCGAAGGTACCCCAAGGGAAAACAAAAGTGGTCTTATGTTGATCCGCGGGTAAAATATTGATTTGATTATAGCCGGAAAATCCATCCATCAAAGAGAAGATTTCACTCCCAGCACAATTGTCAACGATTTGGTTGACGAAAGGGGTTGGATAATTATCTTTAGGACAAGCCTTGTTAATATCCCTATAATCAACACAAACATGGATCGTTCCTTGTTTCTTCGTGACCGGAACAAGATTAGACACCCAATCAGTCAACGCTACAGGGTAAACAAAACCAACGTTAAGAAGTTTTTCAACTTCGAGTTTGATCACAACAACTTTTCGTGGATGAACTAGGCGAAGTCGTTGTCGAACGGGTTTAGCATCAAGGTATGTCTTAATTTCATGTACAACGATATCTAGATCAATTCTAGGCATCTCTTCGTAACTCCATGCAAAAACTTCACAAAATTCTTGGAAAAGAGCCTTGTAAGTTTGGATCTCATCAGGAGAACATGATGCATCTATGTGAATATTTTCCACTATGCCAGGCTTAATTGGAATATATAGAGGGATGGTGGGTGAAATATTTCCCAAGTTCCCTTCATACAAAACATCAGGTGTTGGTTCAGAAACTGGGGGAATATTAATAATGGTGGACAAATTTGAAATCCGTTGATAACTCTCGATAGTCTCGGGTTTGAGGAAGAGGATGGAATGATGATGTCCATCATCCCAAGGTGTTTCTTCCACATACATAATTGCCATGACTGTTTCATCGGTTGGAAATATTGTATGAAATGGATCTGGAGACATATCAAAGAGAGAATGAGGAGAAGAAGATGTTGATTGAATAGCTTGATAGGCCAATTCCACCAGACTTAAAGGCATTTGGTCTCCATAACGAAGACATTCTTCCGAACTAAGTACTATCTAAGGGTCATAGGACTCAAGGATTTCTCCAACACGGGTTGAAATCATGTTAATGGAAGCGACAAAAGGAGGAGGAACACCGGGTGGTGGAATGGGGATAGTACACATTAACGATGAATCCTTTAAAATACCCACACTGACATTCTCATAACCAGGAGGTGTTTTTTCTATGAATGGAACGTTACTAGTGCGTGAATCTAAACTAAAAAAGGCAAGCTGATATATCGTAATAAATTTACCTTAGTGAGGGAAACATATCACATGGAAAAGGTTAGAAACAACTGCTCACATAGCATCAATCCAACTACATCCAAGTAAAAGGTTGTAATCGAGAGGTGCATCAAACAACTCAACCTCAACAGTAACCACTTTTCCTTCTAACACAATAGATAACACATGAAGAACACCGTAAGGTTTAAACCTTGTACCATTAAAATCTTTTAACGTGTTGTGTGACTCGGTAAGGGCAGGAGAGCCAATGGCTTTCCAACAAGTGACGGACATGATGCAAGTCGAATCTCCTTCATCAACAATTGTTCGACAAATATTCTTATTTCCCACGATTACTTGTATTTGGAAAGCTAATTGATGAGGGAGTCTTGGAATGTGATCTTCCAAGTCAAAGATTATCAAATTTGTATCAGTAGGATCGATTCCACCAATAGCCTTTAACAATGCTTTCTGTTGAGTAGGACAACTTTGAAGGACTTTGAGAGTCGACATCGCAGAAGGTACCTGTGCAATATCTTCTACAATACTGTAGTTTTGAGTGACACGTGCATGTGGGTTAAATGATGACTTACGAACGACGCTCTTAGGAGGCAGACAAATAACTGTATCGGGACTAGGTCGTTTGAGATGAAGAGGACCATTGGGAGGTGGAGACGATGGAGGAGATCGAGCCGACGAAGGAGGTGGATCATCAACTTTGTCTTTAGAAAGAGAATAATCTTTGGTTCGAGTAGCAACTACAACTTCGTTTTTCTTGGAGTCACCAGTACACATAAGTACATAAGAGGTGGTAGAGGGAGAGGGTTGGTCATGAATAACCAATTAGCCCCCCTGTTGAGAAGGAAAAGGTTGTGACAAAATGACAAGTGTAGGGGGAGTCCCTGTTCTTTGGAGGAACTTAGTAACTTCTGCATGTCTCGGACAATCTTTCCTGTAATGGTCCTCACCACAGATAAGACAAGGATAACAAGGTTTTCATTTTTATTTATCATCAGCAGGTTGAGTTTTGGGTTTATCCAGTTGTTGATTATTAGTTTTACCCTCTTTATTCTCACCCTTCCCTTTCTTTTTATTTTGATATTTACCGGTAGGCGTAGACTTGACCGTATTGACCTTAAAGGTTTTACCGGGAGAGGGAGCAAGAGGAGTAGTATTTTGTACATTAGCAGTAATATATTTGGGATTGGAATGATTGACTTGTTTTGACGGAGTCTCAGCATGAAAAATGTCAATCACACCATTAGCAACATGAGAAGCTACTGGAGGCATTGGGGTTGGATTTGTAGATGGGTGAGGAGCATTAGGGATCAAGTCATATAACATGCCCATTTGAGAATAAACAAGATCCAAGTATTAAGCACGACTAATCGCCTATTCTTCGGTGACGACACCTCCCATGGAAACATCACGGGCTATAGGATCGATGAGTGATTTGGTAAACCATTCAACCAATAATTGATCAGGAAGGGGAACTTTTATTAATCATTGTCTCCTTCTCTACTCGTGAATATGATCCGAGATGTGAGTAGAAGAAGACTGTTTAAATGAACTTAAAATTTCGGTTCCTGTCACATATCGTATCGATAATTGGTAACGTGTCAAGAAATACATAGCTAAGGTGTTTAATCATTGAAGAATCCTCTTGGCAATTTGATGTACCATTTGGCAGTCGAACTCGTAAGAGTGTGTTGGCAAAGACGTAATCGGATGGAGTCATCCATCAAGGAGTTGGATGAACACCAAAGATGAAATGTCATGATGTGATTGTTTGGGTATTCTCCCGATCAACTGTCAAACTTAGGAATGTCTTATGGTAATTTGGCAGGTATAATTGGCCAATAAGGAGAATGCAAGATGGGATCATTCAAAATCCTAGATAAATTCAGTAAATCCAAAGTAGCTAGAAATGGAAATTGTCTGTTTACTTGAGAAAACTGGTAAATTTGGGGAGGCAATCACATAGGTATACCAGTAGGACCATAAGAAATTTGTAAATAGTTAGAGAGTCATGTCAAATTCGGTTGTGGAAGATTTTGATTCAAGTAGCCAACATTTGTTGGTTGATTTGACATGCCACCTTGGAAAGGAGCATTAGATTGAAAAACTTGACCCTAGGTAGGATTTATAGTGCCTGGATAAGGCTACTCGGTATTAGAGGGTACAAAATAATTTAATTGAGGATTTCCCCCCCTAGGCAGTTGATGATTTGCCTTGGGAAGGAAAATTCCAAGGTTGGGTTTGTAATCCAGGTGTATACTGCCGTAAACTGGGTTATGACCCCCAATTTGAGGTTGTCCCCCAACTTGAGGTTGAACTCTAACAAGAAGTTGAAAACCAGAAGTAACAGAATGAATTGTGCCTCCAAGCTGATTGGAGCTACTTGGACTAGGATGATTGGATCCTCCAAGTGGTGGAGGAATAATAGGCCCTCCGGATAGAACCTGGGTAGGAGTAGGAACAAAACTGCTAACAACATTATACCCAGGTGGAACAAAAAGACTAGGTCATGCGGATGGACCGTGGGTAGAATTAGCAATAGAACTATTGAGAGCGTTATACCCAGGTGGAAGCAATGGATTTGATCTAAGAGGAAGTGGCGTTCCAATAGGAGATTGAGTTGTTACCAAACTTCTGGCAGAAACATGTGTAACTTGTGAGACCGTGGTAGAGCTAGTGAGTTGGAGAGGAAGAATTGTATGTGTGTCAACCAACAACGGGTCTGAAACCATAACAACATTACTTGTCGTGCCAGTAAAATGATCCATAGGTACTGTATAAGCAGTAGAAGTAACAGGTATGTGTGACGACGTAGGTTGGTTTGGACTCATACCTAGTTTATAAAAAATATCGTGTCCCGAGGAAGTCCTCCAAAAAGAACGGACTGGTACTGAAATAGGATTAAAAATTCCAGAAGTGTGAATCGAAGTTCTAAATGATTCACTGTGAAATGGTGGATCATCCACACCAGACTCTACGAAAGGTCCCAAAGGTATTCTAGTATAGTCTTCAACAACAAAATCTCCTGAAGAGTTTATTCAGAGCAAAATTGGGTCTTGTATAATATTCGATAACAAATTTACGGGGAGTGATGATTCGACCAATGGAATAGAAATCATGATCTCAGAGGATACATCGTTATTGACTGCTACTTTAGGAGAAGGACCCTCTAGTGAATTAGGAAGCAAGGGGGTGTGTTCTCACGGAGGCAATCCTTGCAGTCTACGTGAACGGCGAGGGCCAATGTTGGCCACACCCAAAAAAGAATAAAAGAGATCTATGGCCAACTAGAGAAACAAACAACACTTCACTAATAAAATCTAGATATCAAGCAGACAAACAAACCTTCTTATTTCGAAATCACTAGTTGGTGATGAAATCCAACATCGTGAGATCAAGACAAGTAGGGGTTGGGATAAAGCGGGTGGAAAAGTTATATTGATGGCCTGCTTAACAGACTTACTCCCTGGTGCAATCTCCCACACATAATTGTGGGTATACCCTCCAAGGAGCCCGAGTGAGTTTAGCCAACGTCGATTCCAGTTACCGTGAAGACTTGCCCCTCCACAGTCACCTCGTCTGAAGACCCTAAAGAGATAGGCTAGTAATTTTACCAATTACGACAATGATGCATGGGGAAGCAGTCGATAGTTTGATATACGTGCAAGGGCAGGGTATCTAAGCCTGAAATCGCCTTGAGAAGGTCCGCACATGATTTTCTTCTCAAGTGACCCCCAATAATACGCGCATTCACTACACTAAGACCAACAAAGCAGGGTGAGTAGCTCTGTCGGTCCTAATGTGACATCGTGATTGACCCTTGTGTTAGAAGGGCTTCCCAGGACAAAATGTAGCAAGTGGATTGAACTCTCCCTATCACAAGATACTATTGTGTGTTTTGATGCTTTGGAGAGTATTCCTCGCAACCTATTCCAAAGCGCTATCCCTAGCTAATGTTGGTGTATAAGAGTTCTAGAAAATAAAAGTCACTAGATAGATTTTAAAATTACGTTGAATTTTAATGGTTGTTGTTTAACTCATAAAGGAAGCAGAGATGAAACTGATGTAGTGTTTGACCTTGACTCAACAATATGAAAAGAGAGATGAGATGCAATTTTTTTGTTCGATGAACTCTAATTACATAAGAGAGAAGGTTTTCTTTTTCCAGAATACAAGAAGTTGCAAAACACAATTCCTTCAATCTTTGAACAATCTTGATGCCAAACAATCAAAGCTATCAAATTTTCCAATTTTCTCTTTTTAAACAAACACTTGAATGCAAAAGATTTCTTGTAAACACTACAAATTCCAATTATTTTCCTTCGCAAATAAAAAACAGAGATCTGAACCAAGGAAAAAGAAAAGTTGTTTAAGAAAATGGATGCACTCACAATGCAATTCCCCAAACTTAACTCATAATGCAACCAAAAATATAAAAAACAAGAAAACTCATTTGTCTAGTGAAATAAAAAATCGTTTTCTAATCAACAACAATGCAAAAATCACAAAAAATCATTAACAACTTATCTGACACACACTCAAGGAGAAACCCAGAGATTATACCCTTGCAACAATAAGTGAAAGGTATAATTGTGAAGCTTATGAAAAAGACTGTCAACACTTGAGAAATGATCAAATTCAGTTTAAAAATTGCAAACCAAGCTGTGAATAATCACCCAACAGGACTAAAAAATTCATCCCAAGAAATGATAAAAAATCTGGGCAAAGAGGAAAAATTGTCTGTCACTCAAAAATTTCTTCGGGAATCGTCGTAGGCAGCAGAAGGACACAGTGCGACGATCAAGGATCGTCACAGGCAGTGAGAAATACATAGTGCAACGTCGTCGCCCTGGTTTTCACAGCAGGGTGCGACGATAAATGAAAATGAAGGAAAAATGAATAGAGGACATGATTTCCATATGAACTTTCAAGACCAGGGAGTCAACATGGATCACCCAATGACTCAGAGAATGAAAAATAAACCAAAAGTAGACAAGCCAAAAGCAAAAAGGGAAGCAAAGACCAAAATATGACGATCCCCAGTATGGTTGCCAATTTTGTTATCGGACAAATCGATAAGTGTTGACACAAACTAATCTCTCTAACTTCAACAAGAAATTAGAACAAAACATAGCAGAATACAAGCTTCTCCTTAGATTTCATTGTAATGTAAACTAGTTCAATGAGGGACAAATGGCATACCGTTTAAACGTCGTTTGATCCTTGCTAGTATCGTCCTTGCTCCATCTTTAGATTTGTGGGATGTTGAACTTGTTAAGAAGCACAAACCAAAAAAGAGAGAGTACAACCATATATATATTCCAATGAAACATATGCATAAGATCAAGGGATTATACAATAAAAATGGAGACACTTTTATAGGGAAGAAATGTATCACTGCATTATATTGATGAAAGTGGAGAATACAACCTATGCCTCGATGTTGCAAGGTCCCTTCCAATGGCCCTTTTCTTCAACACACACACCTTTGTTCCAATTATTTTGATGAAGAGTATTCACAACCTGACTTGGAAAGCTAAAACAAAGCTATCACAAGTACAATCTTCAACAAAATTCTTCATGCATAAGCCAACCTAACTTTTCCATGAGAGATCCCTCTTTATATAGAGGGATGAAGAGATTAGGATGATCCTACTAAATTAGAGAAGCGAGTGAGATCCAAACTGATCGAAGGCCACTTCATCCTTCTGAAGATTCCATTCTAGAACCTTTGAGAATTTCACCTTTTTTCTTTGCTTGAGCATCATCGCGCCCTAAACACAAGCAGCATGTGATGACGCCATAGTCCACTATGGTGCAGCATGTGAGGATCATGGATCATCACACCCTTATCATTTGGCAAGGTGCGACGATCTTCTTTCGTAGGGTTTTTAAGAAATGAGAGATGATTCTATTTCCTAGGGAGAAAGTATTATTTCTTCAGTAGCTTCAGGGAACAGAGGAGTAAGTAATACACATATCATCGGTGATCATGAGGGTGACCAAAACAATGTGTAACAACATATATTTTTCATTTTCAACTTTGTATAACCAAAAAAACAACCTCACACACTCTCATTAACCATCCAAAAACAACCAGAACAATTCTCTTATGATCCTCAACAACAAACTTCACACACCAATGCAATCGGATAAAAGACACTCAAATGATTTACCCTATCACACTTATGAAATTAAAAACTTTTCTTAGTTTAATAAATAAAATGAGATGCAAATCACACCAACACATCAAACAATTTAGGGTTGTATGATATTGGTAGGGATACCAACAAGCACCCTCCAATGTCTATACTTGAAGCAAAAACCCAAAACTTGAGAAGAAACCTAGTAATGGATTGTAATATAATTTCACATATAAGACTATTGAAAATGGAATCATATAGCACACAACTAGATTCAAACAGACATGGAAAAGGTGCTTCCCGGGTCATTGTTCACTAGGCAACAAACTCAAGCAAGCATAAAGCACAAAAACTGCACTCCAAGAAAAAAAAACTCAAATCCACTTAAGACACACAAAAATAAAATAGTAGTCCTATGTAGTTGTCAAATTACAAACTACAAATCGTATGCAGTCTCCCTAACCCAGTCCAAGAACAAATTTGAAGAAAAAATGACAAAAAGGCTAAAAAAACCCACCCACAGGAGGCAGTCGTGAATTTTCCTTTTCTCTTTTATACCATGGAAATAAGAATGAAAATTTCCTTAAAAACTAAGCTCTAAAGGTTCTCTTTCCAAAGTAAAGCGTCCCTAGGGTTCATAGGAAAAAAACCCAGAAAAAAGTTCGCTGAAAATTGAGTGCTTTTTGCACCCTAGAGGCCTTTTTTGTGCACCAACAAGCACAATTATGCCTTGTTAGCGGTGAAACCATCAACCAGAATGAGGTGATCACCCATTCATAATTATGCAAGGTGAGAATGGTCGCTCTATGTCTCAAAGAGATGGAGAAACCGAGAAAAAATGAAGAGAAAAACACCCAAATCTTATAGATTTGAGGAATCTAACAACCCAGACAATAATGAGGAAGTTAAATAGGCTACATAAAACTTTTAGAAACACATAAAATAAAGGGTTTTCCAATCTAAGGAAGAATCACATATTCTTCCCCAGTGGAGTCGCCAGTTCTGTTATGGAGAAATCCAAATCCATTTTAGGCATCAAACAACATTTTTGGGGGTCAAAACTTTGCAAGCATACCTTTTAGTCCCTTGATGTTATTCTAAACACCGAGGCCTTTCCAACAATGCAAAAATCGCCTCAATTCAAGCTCATATGTGAAAGTTATGCCTCCTACAAGTTGACCTACCTTTTTGACCACCATGGTATGAGTGGATGCCACGACAACCCCCATTACTCACACATGCGAGGCTAGCCACGTGTGGAATTTCAATAATATTCTAGAAGGTCTAAAACCTTATCACTAATTGAGGGTTGAAGATGCAAAAACCCTAACCCTGGACGACTATCAGGCTATGTTAAATACAAGACCGCTAGGAACCTAATTAAACAACTATAAGAGGACCCTAGTGCATCATATAAATTTGTGTGGAAGAACGATTCATTTTGGTATTAGGATTACCTATATTTATGGAAGAATTCCCAACTCAAATAAAAGGTCCTTTTGGAATTGCACACTTCTCATATAGGAGGACAATTAGGGTTTTTGAAACTTACCACTAGACTAAGAAGGATTTTTCTAGGAATGTCTTAAAAATAATGTTCAAAATTTTATGGTAGAATGTTTGGTTTACCAATAGAACAAAGGAGAGGCAATCAAGACCCCCGATCACCTAGAACCATTAGCCATACCAAGTTAGAGTCTAAAGGAAAGAATGTTATCATTGTGGTGGTAGATCAAATCACGAAGTATGCTCATTTTAACTCTCTTTCTCATCCTTTTAAGTAGGTACAATAGCCTTAGCATTCATGGAAACAACTCAGAAGTGCATGGAAACCCTAAGATTATTGTAAGTGATAAAGATCCAATTTCCCATTCCTCACTTTTTTTCTCCTATTTGATTTTCCTTTTTCATTTCATTCTTTTTTTTACTCTCTTTTGTCTTATTCACTTTTACATTAGCAATGTCTTTCATAATTTGTCTAACCTTCTTTAATTCTCAGATTAGCTTGCAAGTATCGAGTCTTATAACCATTCGCTTGTTTGGATCCATTTCAGATCATGACTCCACATTCAACACAAAAGGAATTACACATCTCCATTACAATGGGATGTCGAAAATACCTATTAACGAAATAATTTTTTTTTTGACTTTCAATTACTTTATATATATAATTGATATAAAAGTATTTTACTCAAGGTGGGCATTGAAATATTTTATTATGGTCAACGTTGAAATATTTTGTTGTAATTAATATTTTTTTAAAATGCACATTATGAATTATAGATCTCCCTCACATTAGGCTATATAAAGAGCATATTATGAATTACAAATCTCCCTCAAATTGGGCTATAGAAAACCTCACACTCGGCTATAGAAAGCACCTCTTAGCGCAATAAGGATGAATGTGTCATCAATGACACATTTCTAACACTAGGGTTTTTAAATGGAAACTATGGATAACAAGTTTCTCAAATCATTCCATTATGGGTGAATGCATGTTGACTCATCACCATTATTCAAGGAAAATCACCTCCCTTGAAATAACTCACTAGTGGTCTGTAAGGGGGTAAACTTTTACTCTTGCTAGATGCTTTTGAGTCTTGGGTCATTAACGTGTTTCCTTACAGACAGTTTCAATTTAATTAATATTCACAAGAAAGCACTGTCCTTTGTGATCCTTGCTCTGGCTACCTCTAATGAAGTTATGAAACATTTAACCTCAATCTCATACATGTAACCAAAAACTACCTAATTACAATAAACATATCTTGGTGGAATCTCCATTTTCTGTTACTTAAATTGTATTTTTGAATGCATAAATGGATTAGGCACCCTAAAAAACCCTCATGGCACTAGAATTATGGAGACTCAATCCCTCAAATCTGGAGTTCCAACCATTTTTGACCAGATTTCAATAAAAATTATCAAAAAATATATAGTAAAAACTCAAAAAAAATCCAAATTTATAATACTCCATTACAATTTAACTTTTTACCCCGATGCATGATTCTATTTTCAATAAAATTATCTTGAAATAGAAAAAAGTGCATTCTAAACCACTTTTAACAAAGTCATAAATCTCAACCCACGGATCAACATCCAAACCGACGGCGAGATGGTGCCGACGCTGTCTATCCGTGGCGGAGACAATCAGCCAATAGAAACGCTAATCAACGCTGTTTATCCGTGGCGGAGCCAATCGACCAATAGAAACGCAAATCGACGCTGTCTATCCGTGGCGGAGCCAATCGACCAATAGAAACGCAACTCATTTTATTTGTATATATATCACGGCGCAGATTCTGTTTCTCACCATCGACTTCACTAGTCTGTTTTGATACGAAATCCGTGTTCAGAGATTTTGCTGTGCGTTTCTGTTGAGTGTTTTCTGTTGTTATCAGCAATGGCTCCCAAGGTAGCAGAGAAGAAACCCGCTGAGAAGAAGGCCGTCGCAGAGAAAACTCCTGTAGAGAAGAAGGCCGTCGCAGAGAAAACTCCTGCAGAGAAGAAGCCCGCTCCCAAGGCCGGGAAGAAGCTCCCGAAGGAAGGAGGAGACAAGAAGGGTAAGAAGAGGCATAAGAAGAATGTTGAGACCTACAAGATCTACATCTTCAAGGTTCTCAAGCAGGTTCACCCTGACATTGGTATTTCCAGCAAGGCCATGGGAATCATGAACAGCTTCATCAATGATATTTTTGAAAAAATGGCAAGCGAAGCATCGAAGCTCGCCCGGTACAACAAGAAGCCCACCATTACCTCCCGGGAGATTCAGACTGCTGTGAGACTCGCTCTTCCAGGGGAGCTCGCCAAGCATGCCGTTTCAGAGGGTACCAAGGCGGTGACCAAGTTTACCAGCGCTTGAATTCGGCATTTTCTTTGAATATAACTCAATGGTGTCTCTTGACACCACCTACCTATTCTGTTGATCTGTTGACATGTTCTTTGAGCTTAGAACTAACCTGTATGAAATGCTTTTGTTCAGGCGGAGGCAAAGGCTCTGGATTTTGTAGCTAATCTATTTTCATAAAATTGGAAGTAAACCCTGTTCTTAATAAGTAGGTACAGGTTCAAAAGACATGATATGATTTTTCATGATATGAAATTTAACTGTGTTTTTTATAATCAGAGAGCATTTTTTGAGCCCACGGGAGCAGAGCAATAAGCCTGTGTGGAATTTACCAGTTTGCAACCCAGGTTCAACTCTCGGTTATTTACTGTTTTATGCTAGTGCCAATACTACTAGCATAAAACCCAATGTTGAAGCAAGCATTTTGGGAGTTATTACTGTTTTATGCTATAGTGCCAATACTACTACTAATAATTTTCACTGTTATGAACAAACAATGAGGTCCACCATCTATAGTAAGGAAAGTAAATAAGAAATGCCAATACTACTACTAATAATTTTCACTGTTATGAACAAACAATGAGGTCCACCATCTATAGTAAGGAAAGTAAATAAGAAAGATGAGGAAAAATAGGGTGTTACATGTTACAATTAAATCATTCTTTATTTGAAAATTCACAAGAAAAGAAAGGAATACCATAAGATTTTAAATCATTCTTTATTTGAAAATTCACAAGAAAAGAAAGGAATCCCATAAGATTTTAAATCATTCTTTATTTGAAAATTCACAAGAAAATTCTTTATTTGAAAATTCACAAGAAAAGAAAGGAATCCCATAAGATTTTGTTTTGGAAAATAAAAAGATAGTTTGTTGTAAGGTTATTATATAAGATTTTGTTTTGGAAAATAAAAAGATAGTTTGTTGTAAGGTTATTATATAAGATTTTGTTTTTATTCTTTGAATTGCAATCCATTTGATGGTATAGTTATTAGTGTTAATTTTTTTCATTTAAAATATTTACAAATTGATTTTTTTTAAGACTATGAAACTAGCCTTTAGTTAACATATTGTTCATGTTTTACTGTAATTATCATCACTAATAATTATAGGGTGTTGGTAATTATCTCCATTTCCAAATCTACTTGGGAGGGACTAAATTGCCATGTAATCCTTGTTAGTATAAGAAGATTTATTTGCACATGGAAAATTTCAAGAAAACTTGGGTTTTTGCTGTTAGAATATGAAAGATTGTGTTCATTTTACCATTCACAATATTCTTGTCATCCAACCATAGGTCGAAGCCACCTTTCGAGCACCTTGATCTTGACAGAGAAGAATACTGGTAGTAATCAATAGCCAAACAAGGCTAATGCACTAAGCAAGAATAGAAACCAAAGTTGATAAGTTAGTTCCACCCAAAAACTGGTGCAACACCTTTTCTAGAAACTTGTGCACAAAATTGCCAACTGCAGTGTGCACAACTAACTCTACAATTATGAGAATGTGAATAATAAGAAACTGGTGCCTTGTATTTATAGTAATCTGGCAGGCTTGCCTGGGCTGACTTCTCCTTCTGGGTACTAGTTAATTCATATTAATTATATTTTTGCAGTCGACATCTTGTCTAGGGTTTCCTTTAATTATTTACTTTCTTCTGAAATATTTTATTCTCGTTATAGGTCAGAATAGAGGTTTATATCTCTTGAAGCTACCATAATATCAACACTCCCTCCTAGCTAGGGAGGTATGGTCTTGAGTACAAACAGACCATTCAATTTGTAGTATCACGAGCATCGTCATTATTATCCAATTGGATAATCTCTTATGACCACTGGTACAATATCAATTGATAGAATTGTTGAATTGGTGTTCATCACCTCCTTCGGTTTTACGGTCGAACGACTGTTGTTAGACCAAAACTTGCGGGTGCTTGGTAAACTCACCACCGCCAGAGTTGATGGATCCACGGGAGGCTGTTAGACCATGTCGCGAGTCTCGAAGGAGGTGATGAACACTAATTCAACAATCTCCCCCTCAACACCAATTGAGGGCTCTCAACACCAATTGAGATACTCGACACCAATCGAGCGGACTCGAACCCGTAACCTTTCGCTCTGATACCAGTTTTACGGTCGAACGACTGCCGTTAGACCAAAACCCGCGGGTGCTTGGTAAACTCACCACTGCCAGAGTTAATGGATCCATGGGAGGTTGTTAGACCATATTGTGAGTCCCGAAGGAGGTGATGAACACCAATTCAACAAGAACACCTTTGTGTTTATCCATGGTAGTACACAACTACTCAAACCGTGACACATAGTCACAAACAGTGGAACAAATCCACCATAGTGGTATATCTCTACTGTATGGAGACAAGTAGTCTCCATAACAATCATCTGATGCCAACCTGCACAGAAAAATATTGTTAAAATAGAATGAATCATCTGGGCCAATCTTTCACTCGCGTTTGTGAGATATGAAAAAATGTCTGCCCTCAAAGTAGAGCAATGAGATATCTGGACTATTCTTCTCAAGCAAGGAAGAATAACTGTCCCGTCTTTTGAACTTGGACCATTCTCCACCCTGGACCATTCTTCCTACACTAATCAAAGTGCACTTTGGAGAGAATGTATAAACTTTAAGGAATGCTTGTTCCTGATTGCTGAGCTTGGACCATTCCTCGCCCTGGGCCATTCCTCTTACACTAATCAAAGTGCACGCTGGAGAGAATGTATAAACACTAAGGACCGACTATTCGGACCAGTTCCCCTGTTAACCACAAGAGGAAAATACTGTCTTGCATCAACCTCCAAAACATACCATTCCTCATGTTAACCACAATGAGAAATCGTTGTCCGGCGAGGCGGGCCAATGTTCTTGAGTAACCCTCAAGAAGAGAGACTGCTTTAGACCACTCCCCATGTTAACCACAATGGGAAGTCGTCGTCTATGATACATCATCAATCTGGACCATTTCCCATGTTAACCACAATGGGAACTCGTTGTTTGTCAGAAATCTCAATCCACTTTCTGAACATGAAAGAATCTGTCCAATCTGGACTATTTTTCAATCACAAAGATAAATGTTTCAATAATATTCTTAAGTGCTCCCTCCTAACTAGGAGAGTCTTCCCTTTCAGCGAAGGGAGTTATTTCCATGATCCCTATCTTCTCTCGGAAATATGCAAACTTTATTCTGGATAGAGGTTTTGTCAGAATGTTTGCTGTCTGTTCGTCAGTGGGGATATACTTGAGCTTAATCTCTCCTTCCTGGACGTTATCTCAAATAAAGTAGTATTTGATCTCAATATGTTTCGACCTTTCATGAAACACAAGATGTTTTGATAATCTTATACAACTCTGATTATCACAATGTATTATGGTTGATTATGGAATCTGATCAAATAAGTCATAGATTAAATTCCTTAACCATATTGCTTCAGTGCATGCTTCACATGTTGCGATATACTCTGCCTCTGTTGTGCTGAGTGCGATGAACTTCTGTTTCCTGCTGTCCCAAGATATAATAGCGGAGCCCAAGCTGAAACACATACATGAAGTGCTCTTTTTGTCTTTTGCACTTCCTGCTCAGTCTGAGTCTGTGAATCCATGAAGTTGTATATTGTTGGATGCGATATATCTCAAACCATAGTTTATTGTTTCACGAATATATCTTAATACATGCTTTGCAGCTATCCAATGCTCATGTCTTGGTTCCACCTGGAACTGGTTTAGTGTATTCACGACAAAGCAAATGTCTGGTCGAGTATTTACCAAATACATCAATGACCCAATTAGTTGTTGATATAGAGATGGATCTACTGGATCAGAATCAAGAACTTTAACTTTTTTTATATCTGCATTCATAAGAGCGTCCATGGACTTACAATTCATCATTCCAAATTTTTGAAGGATCTTTATTGCATACTTTCCTTGTCCAAGGAATACTTCATCACGCTTTTGCCATACCTCTAGTCCCAAGTAATAATGCATAAAACCTAGATCTTTCATATCAAATTCATAAGCTAATTCTTTCTTGCACTGGATATTGAGAGATTCTTCACCTGTTATGAATAGATCGCCAACATATAGTAGTAAGATTACAGGTGCATTGTCCACGACTTTATAGTAAAGGTTTGGATCTGCATGACTCTTGGAAAAACCAAGTCTCGTTAGATAGTTGTCCATTCCGGCATACCAAGTCCTTGGAGCTTGCTTGAGTCCATATAGAGATTTCTTCAATCTGCAAACGTGAGTGTCTCTGGAATGTACCTCAAACCCTTGAGGTTATTCAATATATACTTCTTCTTCAATAGCTCCATTGAGGAAAGTTGTCTTTACATCCATCTGATGTAAGTTCCATCCCATGGAAGCGGCAAGAGATATGATAGCTCTGATGGAAGTATATTTAGCCACTGGAGCAAACGTCTCATCATGATCTTCTCCCTCCTTCTGTGAGAACTCTCTAGCTACTAATCTTGCCTTGTATTTATCCACGCTTCCGTTTGCTGCATGTTTGATCTTGTACACCCATTTTGAAGTTACCACTGATTTTTCTTTAGGTCTTGGTACGATTTCCCATACCTCATTTTTCATAATGGATTGATGCTCTTCCGTCATAGCTTCTTTCCATTACCCTTTTTGAATTGCTTCTTCAAATGTGGTAGGTTCTTCATCTAGAAGCTTCTTCATGTACACTGCATAACTTGATAATCTTTTAGGTCTTTTACTCTTTCTGAATGTTCCTTTTGGAACCTTGAGTCTTTCTGCGTCTTGTAAGGTAGCTTCAAGCCAAGCTGGTCTTTTCTTGGTCTTAGGTACGATATTTGAATCAATGTTTTCACATGGCTCCATAGGATGATCAGGTAGTTCCTTTTCGTCATTTACGTTTTCTGTGCTTTCTTCGTTAAGTTCTTCAATCTCTTCTTCTTCTATATTTTCTTCTATGGATTTCTTGAAGGCCATCTTCTCATTGAATGTTACGTCCCTGCTGACTTCGATCTTGTGTTGTTCTGGAATATATATTCTATAGGCTTTGGATGAATCACTGTATCCCACGAATATCTCTTTCTTTCCTGAAGGTTCTAGTTTATCCCTCTTGTTATTAGGAATGTGAGAGTAAACATGACATCCAAATATTCTTAGATTTTCCACATTAGGTTTCTTACCTGAGAAAGCTTCTTCTGGTGTCATGTTCTTCAATATACGATGATGACTTCTGTTCTACACATATATTGCTGTCATTGCTGCTTCTTCCCATAAGAACATGGATAGACCTTGATCATTTAATAAGGCTTTTATGGTTTCTTCAATGGATCTGTTCTTTCTTTCTGCTACACCATTTTGTTGAGGATTATGAGGAACAATCAACTTCCTCTTAATCCCTGCTGATTTGCAGAATGCAACGAATTCCTTTGATGTGTATTCACCACCATTATCAATTCTTAGCGTCTTGATCTTCTTATTTGTGAGATTTTCTATTTCTGTTTTGAACTTTTGAAACTTGTTGAATACTTTGTTTTTTGTCTTGAGTAGATATAACCAAGTCTTTCTTGAATAGTCATCTATGAAGATTACGTAGTAAGAAGATCCTCCTAGAGATTTTACTGGCATCAGACCGCAAACATCTGAGTGTATCAGATCTATAATCTCCTTAGATTTGTTGTTGCTGCTTGGGAGTGGTTTCTTGATATTCTTCCCAAGAGCACATCCTTCGCAGATTCCTTCATGTGTAGACTGCAACTCTGGAATTCCTTCAACCATCATTTCGAGAAAAGGGTAATGCTTGATAGTTAATGTGTGTGTACCTTCTGTGCCAAAGCTCATCGGGGTTGACTTCGTTGTGTACAAGAGCTTCTTCATTTTGTTCTAGTAGTCTATACATATTTCCTTCACGACTTCCAATAACCCTAACATTCTCTATGCTGGAGTCTTTATGCCATGATAACACCTTTCCATCTACAAAGGCTATTATGTTTCCCTTTTCTTCTAGGCAAGATATCGATACAAGTTTCTTTTCTAAACTAGGTACATATAAAACATTGCTTAGGTGAACATAGTTTCCTGTTTTCATTTTGATGGAGGCTTGTCCAAATCCTTCCACGGGGTAAGTGATTTTGTCTCCAAGCTCTACCTTGTACGAGGTCTTCTTCTCATTTATATTTGAGAGTGTGGCTTGATCTCCCGTCATGTGCCTAGAAGCTCCACTATCGATTATCCACATGTCATCTTCAATCGTTCCGGCAAGTGCTGAGTAGTGTAAAACACTGATCGTCTCACTCATGTCTTCGGTTGACTGGTCATGCCTTGATCCAAAACTTCAACTTCGTCGTTTCTGTCTTCTAAGAGAGCCAAAAGGTGCATTGAGTTAGGTCGCATCTGAATATCTTCTTTTTGAGAGTGATGCTCCATCACAAGGTGCCGGATCTGAGATTCAGGTTCCTGCAACTGCTTCTGCTAGTAACCCTAGTGACAATGTCTTTGGAAGCTGCTCCTGCTAGTAACCCTAGCGACAATTTCTCAGCGAGCTCAATAGCCTAGCGGCTATGCTTCCTTCCAGCGTCTAGATTGAATGAAGGAGGTGTGGGCCCATAACCTATTAGAATATGAAGGATTGTTCTCATTTTACCATTGACAATACCCTTGTCACCCAACCATAGGCCGAAGCCACCCTGCGAGCACCTTGACATTGACAGAGAAGAATACTGGTAGTAATCAATAGCCAAGCAAGGTTAATGCACCAAGCAAGAATAGAAACCAAAGATGATCAGATAGTCCCACCCATAAACTGGCGCAACACCTTCCCGAGAAACTTGCGCACAAAACTGCCAACTACAATGCGCACAATTGACTCTTTGCAATTCTAAGAATGTGAATAATGAGAAACTGACGCCCTGTATTTATAGTAATCTAGCAGGTTTGCCTGGGCCGACTTCTCCTTCTGGGTACTAGTTAATTCATATTAATTATATTTTTGCCGCTGACATCTCGTCTAGGGTTTCCTTTACTTATTTACTTCCTTTCGAAATATTCTAATCTCGTCATAGGTCAGAATAGAGGTTCATACCTCCCGAAGCTACCATAATATCAACATTTGCTACCTCATCATTAGAGTTTATAGAGACATTTAAACTAGGCAAAAATAGGATATCTATAAGAGAAACAATACCAACATGAGAGGGTGGACGAGAAGGCTAACATAAAGAAGGGGATTTCTCTTTGAAGACAACATTCGTTTGAATGATAATTTTAGCTTATGGATTATGCAACCATAATACCTTTGGATTTCTCTATATATCATGCAATCATAATATCTTTGGACCCCTCTCTATATATGACTTTTGGGTTTTGAATTTTTTGTCATCTAGAATATGAGCCCAAACATTATATCCAAAATTTTCTATATATGACTTTTTTGTCATCTAGAATATGAGTCCAAACATTATATCCAAAATTTTTGAAATGAACTATAGTGGACTTAAGGTCACTCAAAGCCTCTCGAACATCATATTCCAAAATTCTAGTAAGAAAAGCAATTTAAGATATTAGATGTAGAAGTTAGTGCCTTAGCTTAAAATTTGCATTCCATTCCTTTAGCATGGGGCATGCACCTAAACATTTCAATAAGAGTTTTGTTCCAACTTTTCACAACACCAAATAAACAATGCTAGACTTGGTATAAAACCCCTTAAAAACATAATTAACATACTTTCCACTATTCTTAATTAAAATAATTTCAGTAGCTTTACCATACTAATTCTCAATAAAAGACTTGAACTCTTTCAATTTCTCTAGGACTTGAATTTCAATAACTATGGATCTCATTGGAAGGAGTTGTTTATTGGAACACAATCTATAGTTTAGATTTCACATGCCTTGATTTTCCCTTCCCAAATTTGTGTCCATGATTAATGGAAGGTAAGTCATGAACAATGTTTTAAAGTTTAAGTGACCTAATCTTTCACGTCTCAAATTCACATTATAACACACAATCTATTACAAACAATCTATAGTTGAGATTTCACATACCTTGATTTTCCCTTCCCAAATTTGTGTCTATGATTAATGGAATGTAAGTAATGAACAATGTTTTAAAGTTAAAGTGACCTAGTCTTTCATGTCTCAAATTTAGAAATTCACATTATAAATTTGAGGAAGAAGATCACATAAATATAATAAAGTGGAGATTATTCAAATGATGCAAACTTGGAAAAGATAAAATTTACACCTTCATTAAGAAAACTAGAAGCCACAACATTAAAGTTATTTTTAATTTATTTGTAATGACCCTTAAATATTAAGATGGTTAATTTAATAATAATCCTAAAGATTATCTAAATTGTATTTATATCATAAAATAATATTTCTAATCGGATATTATTAAATAGTGTACATAAGGGTTAATGAATGATTAATTATTAAGTGAGTCATTAATTGATTAAGTATTAAATTAATGGTTAAAAATGAAATATAATGTTAAATGGGGTTACGTATCCCATAAGGGATAACGTAACCAATACGTAAAAGGGAAACATTAATGAATGGATAAGGCATTAATAAAGGGATAAAGAGTAATAAAGAGTTAGGTGGGGAGTGAATGTGCGAGGGCGGTGGAGGAGGAATAAGGGGGGTGGAGAAGGATGATGGAGGGGGATTGATTCATGCATTCGAGGAGAGGGGAGAACTTGGAGTTTTGGGAGAGTTGATTTACAGTGGGATTTACAGTGCACCGGGGGGCTGAAGAGGTTTTGGGCTCGGAGGGCTAGGACATCCATTGATGTCCTAGGGCTAGGCGTACTAGTCGGTAGGGTGGCTGGTTTCGGGGTGTCCTAAGGAGCAGGTTCAAGCAAAGGGAGCAAGCTGCTACGGATAACATCAGAGTGAGGTATGTAAATTCAAATTCATGAATGGCTTACTTAGATTATTACTTATTGTCAAATTCTACTTGAATAAGTGTTAGCATAAGTATTGAGAAAATTTTACTTCTTTAAAGGCTTATAGAAATTACAGAAATTTGGGAAGAATTTAAACGTTAATTTAAATCTGGGCACTACGTCTGGTATCAGAGCAGAGTTGAAATACTGGGCCTAAAGGGCCAAAACTCCAAGCTCAAATTGCCTTAGCTTAACCTGCACATAGAACACATAAAACATAGAACATTAATAAAAATGAAAATAAAATAAAGAAAGCCATTTCAG
>ML778204.1:486653-503459 GCA_009831015.1 Picea engelmannii
CCTAATTCCTTAACCGGAACTAGAAAACCATCGGCAAAAAATCCATGTGCTGAAAACCACCTAATATCATGTGGTCCCGGTAATATGTCGTCCTGGAAATATGTCGGCCTGGAGAAAATATGTCGGCCCAGAAAAAAAAAAAAATTCAGGGGCGCTACCCCCGAACCCCTACGCGGGGGGCTCCGCCCCCCTGCACCCCCCGAGGGGGGGCCTAGCACCCCCCCCTCTAACCCCCCCGCGCGCCTGATGCAGGAACTCAGACACTACTACTCGTGCAAAGACTATAACACATACCCAACACGATAGAAATTGGCAAGGCCTAAGAAGCTCTGAAGCTCAATGAGTGTGGTTGGGGCTGGCCAGTCACAGATGAATTGGATCTTGGCCGGATCAACATGCACACCATGCACATAAAAAATGTATTCGAGGTACTGGATTCTTTCCATGCTGAAGGAACATTTTTCTAAGTTGGCATATAGCTTGTGCTTCCGCAGAGTGTGTAGAACATGCTGAATATGCTGCAAGTGTTCTGCCCAAGTCTTGCTGCAGACGAGGATGTAATCCAGATACACCACCACAAAATAATTATTGAAAGGAAAAAATATATCGTCCATCATCCTATGAAAGTTTCTGGGGCATTTTTCAAACCAAAGGTCATGACCAACCATTAAAAAATACCTTCTTTTGACTTTAAGGAAGTTTTCCTTACATCTGTCGGTTCTATTGGGACTTGATGGTATCCAGACTTCAGATTAATCTCACTGAAGTATTTGGCCCCCTTGAGTTGATCAAGGAGATCGTATATTCGGGGAATCGGGTACCGATTCCTGAGTGTGATTTTATTTAGGGCCCGATAATCAATGCAGAGTCGCCAAGTCATATCTTTCTTCTACACCAGTACGATTGGGATTCCACAGGGTGATGATCTGGGTTGGATGTGCCCCTTGTGGAGTAGTTCTTGGATCTGACGCTCGATCTCCTCATTTTATAGCAGAGAGTGATGATAGACTGGCCCATTGGGTAGCGATGTGCCAGGGGCCAAATCGATGGGATGATTGACCTGACAGTGCAGAGGTACTCCAGTAGGTGATGAGAATATGTCTTTGTATTATTCCATGATCTTATCCACTTGCTTCTTCTGCGTGGAGAGATTGGCTGTCGAGGTCATGGATGTGGCTGCAACCTTTCACTCACAATAAGAGAGAATCACAAAGAAGACAAACTTCTTAGTCTGAGAAATGACCTTCCTGCATTGCTTAGTAGAGATCAAGGAAATACCACTAGGTGGGACTGCCTTGGGTATCCTATACAATTTCATGTTCAAAGTAATAATAATACCACCAGGCCTAAAATCATATACAACATGACGTTTCCATAAATAAGGTTGGGCTAAAATAACATCACAAATTTCAAGGGGAGTAACATCACACAATACTTCATCTTTGAATGGATTGATTCCATACGACATATGACACTATTGGATGACGTGAAGATCGCTTCCTTGACGGAGCCATCTGATGGTGTAGGGTTGCGGGTGCGGTGTTTTCTACAGGGTTAGATGCTTGACGACCTCTACTGAGATGGTGTTCTTCTGGCTATCGCTATCAACGATGAAGTGCAGTGGAGTGCCTTTTACCCACATTTGTGAATGAAAGAGGCGCTCACCTTCCTCTGTCTTGTCAGGTTCACTGGGCTGGATCTTGGTGGTAACAACGGTGGCACTTGATTCCACATCAATGATCAATCTCCCCTTTTATAGTTCTGACTCAGAGTTGGAACCCACATCTGATTCAATGACTTTTACCTCAACCACTAGTGACTGCTTTGAGCGGCAATCAACAATGTTATTCCACCATTGTCTTTCTTTGCTTGCAGTTTGGACTGGTTGTCCTGAGGTTGCCCATATTTTCTCTGTCCTTTTTTCTATGGGTTGGGGCTTCACTTTCCTTACTTCTACTGTGAGGGGTTCCTAGACCCAAACTGTCGTGACTTTTGTTTCAACTTTTGCTCGATTTTGACGACATATTGATAGGCTGTGCCTAAGGATGAGATGTCCAAAAACCCCATTTCTATCTAGATGTATCTATGCAGATCACTGCGATACTTGAGAACCAAATGTCTCTCAGAATATTTGATACCTATATTGGTGCACAAGGTATGGAAGAAATTAGTAAATTCTGGCACTGTTTGGTCTCTTTCCTGTAGCAGTGTGGTCCATATTGTATACAAGTCGTCATAACTTCCAACAGGGTAGTATATTTCCTTAATAACATCCCTGAATAAACCCCAATTGGGTGAAACTGCAAATAATGTGGATCCGTCTATTTCCTTTTTCTCACAAAATGTCTCCCACCAATATTTGACATGGGGGATGAACTTGAGGAGCGCAGACATAATATTTTCTCTATCGGAAAAGTTGTGGACAAAAAAATGTCCTTCTAGAAGGTTTAACCATTTATCTACGACATCGGGATCTATTTGAAATTAAAATATAGGAATATTAAAGTTGATTTGTACCTTAAAGGGGGTGGCACTTCCGCTTGAGGTGGATGCATCGCTTGTCGACAACTGTCGAAGGATTTGTACAAAGCTGTCCATCATGTTGTTCCTCTGTCGCTCAAGGGATTCCTCGAGCAACATTTTGAAAGGATATCCTGTCTAGTTGTATTTATTTTTTCCCACCATGGCTAGTTTCTTAGGTGTGCGAGAGAAGTTGTCCTCAAGAGAAACAAGCTCGAGACCCAACTCTTTATACCCTGATCGTGTCAGGGACATGCATTAAAAAAAATTGACAAGGAACATACCGCTTTGATACCATTGATCCGTATTTAAGCCCAAAATGAAATGAAACCACAGATTTATAATATTAACACAGAGACACAATGAACAATAAGAGAGATACAATAAAACTTGGTTTCTATTAAATAAGAAATATGCTGAAAATTGTAAAATGCAAACTGAAAACAAGCTTCTAGAATGGTGGCAACTTATCTCTGAGAAGAGATGTGACGAATACGCTCATTTGCAAGAAGATGAGTACAATGAGTATTTGAAGGAATTTTTACAATAAACATGAATTCCCAAAACCCTAGACATCCAAAAACCTAACCCTAGGAGATGAAGCACCAAAAGTCATGTGGGCCCCGTTGGGGTAAGTTAGTACATCAACTTCCCGAGGTCATAACTTGTGCATACGATCTCCATTTAGGGCGCATGATAGCTCATTCAAAAGGTAATGACAATGTGCTTCATTTAGGTGGATCAATCAAATCCTTGAGCTATCATTGAGTTTCATGATCACAAAAAATTGTTGTTTAGGCCCTCAAAATGGCACCGAAAGTTCAAGAACCAAAAAACTGCTAAAAATAATAAGTTGCAATTTTTTTTTTTTGAGCTAGTTGGACAAGGTGGGTGGCCACCGAGATCCTCCTGGATCAGGATTAAATAGACTCATTTGTGAAAGACAAAGGAAGAAGGTGGATGGGGTTTTAAAAATATCCATTTCTTTGGGAAGGCATTAGTGGCAAAAAGTGTGGGAGACTAATTTCTAAGGAAAAATTGTGGAAACAAGTCATTTTCCAAAAGTATATAGAACTTCTCACTATGATTGATTGGATGAGAAAGTTAAACAAACATTTCAACAATGCCTCAATAGATTCGAAGGAATTGGTGCAGGCCTTTCCACTTGCAGGCAATTGACTAACATGGAATATTGAAAATGAGGAACATTTAAGTCTGGGGGATGATCCATGGTTAGATGTGGAAACTCATATAGATTGTTAGATAAAATAATAAATATTCTACATGACAAAGAGATGTACAAGTTATATCAAGTGGCACATTTGGGAACAAAAATATTGTAATGTACCTAGGGAAGATAATATGGGGTACCTAGGGAGGTACCCAAGAAAGATAATGAATGTAATGTTGCCATAATCATGGAAAATTCCCTCTTGGTAGTTACATAGAAACATGTGAGGGGGGATGTAATGTAATGTAACTAGGGAGGATAATATGGGGTCTTATCCTAACCCCCTTAAGTAGATAGATAGGTTTCTATATATTTTGAAAGAAATATTTTTAAGAAAGATTACTAGAAGGTTCCACATATGAGAAAGTTCATAGGAGTTTAGATATAAAATATATAAACAAGTAGAAGCAATGCAATGGGATGACTTGTGAAACTTATTGTAGTTGTAGTAAGCATGGCTTATGGAGTGATTCCTTCCTTAAGGATAATTTGATGGTGTTACCCTATCTTAAGGGTTCTTCTCTACATTCTTGTGTCTATTCTTGTTTGGACGTGTTGATATATCTTTGAATTTTAATGGTTTATTTTTTTTATCTTTTATATATCAAGGTTCATTACAAGTGGTATCAAAGCTCTTTCTTGGGCACAAAGTGGAAGATTTCTTTTTATTTTTGTAATTTTTTCAAAGGAAGAAGAATATGGAAGCATTTTGATCAATTTATGAACCTTTTTATGCATACTATGAAGAAAATAATTGGATATATGAACTCCTCTAAAAAAATTCCCCATTTAAAAAAAAATCATCCAAATTGGAATTCATGAAGTGGAGTTGTCGGTGATTTAAAATTAGTTGTTTTAGGGTTTTTATGATGACAAATGCGTGGTTTGTAGACTATATATATTTTGATAGAGTGACTATATGTAACACACCTGAACCCCTAAAGATCATTAGGCTGGTGGGATGTACCAAATATTCCAAAAATTACTCTCTTCAACCATTACTCTATCTATGAATCCAAGCTCATAGATATTTTTTTCTCTTCAAGAGATTTCCAATGACTATATTTATGTTCAAATTTGAGCTCCAAATAGAAAAATATGATCCTTATAAAATATCAAGCAATTATACTTAAGTTGATGTTATCATATCCACGTGGACCCACTCCACATGTGATATCCATCATCTTCAACCTAATGGGAATCCACACAAAAAAAGAAATCTGAGGGTTGATCGGGCCAAAGCATCGATGGTTCTTCGTAATAAAGTGATGATAAGAAAGAAACACTACCCCCGATGACCATTGGGCTGATACATCGATGGGTCATCGGGACAAAATGTTGACGAGGCTATTAGATCAACATGGATGTCAAATGAGATCTCCTCCTTGTCGAAGATACCCCCGATAAGGGTTTGTCCAACACTTGGATTTGAACCAATTTACACCACCAAAGGAGTAGATGAGATGAAGTCTAGACATTTCCTTCCACATGACTATGTAGTCCCTTGATGGATTGATCCAATAGCCCTTTAAACAATACATAAAAAATAATATCTACTCTATGAAGCACTCCTACACTTAGCCAAGAAGAAAGAGCATAGAATAATCAACCAATGAAATGCACTAGAAAATAAAAGTTCTTATTGGATGACACAAATGATCTCACAATTCGACAACACCTATTTGGGATGATGGACTAGATTTTTATAGACTCTCTTTACAACAGATAGTTTCCCTCTCCTAATGGAAAATATTTGTTTGACTAGTCATCCACAACCTAGAGACTAAGTCACTTTTACAAAATAATATTTTTTATCATGAAAAGCCATTTTCTGGTAATGATGTCCAACAATTATTTGCTTGAGAAAATTGCTTGAGATGCAGAAAAATTTAATGAAGTGGGATTTGATTTGTTTGAAGTGAAGGCCACTTCTCTTTACTTGGCATTGATTAACTTAGGATGGGTGCTGATTGGCGTAATTAAGAGTGCAAATAGATAGAAGAAGGGACCAATTTTCCTTCCCATGATTCAAATTATTTTGAGAATGAAATGAAGGAAGAGATATAACAATGAAATATATAGAGATATTGAAAGATGCACATAAATATTGCAACAAACATATAGATATAGTAATGCACAATTTTATTAATGAGAGAATGTAGATAAACTGTAAAATTACAAAGTGAACGACTCGCTAGAATGGTGGCAATTTATCTCTTAGAAGAGATGTGATGGATATGCTCATTCGCAATAAGATGATGATGTTTACAATGAGGCTCTAGAGAAATTTTTATCATAAAGAAAATCCAAAACCCTAACCCCGGAAGATGAAACGCTAAAAGGTTTGCGAGCCCCAATGGGGGTAGTTGGTACGTCAACTTCCCAAGGGCATAACTTCTGCATATGATCTCTATTTGGGGTGCACGATAGCTAGTTTGAAAGATATATTAGAGGAATATACATTTTTTCATCACACTTTGGATAAAGCCTACAATGTGACTGTGGCGGGCCCAGAAACACAGTTTAGGGCCTCAAAATGACCTCATAAGTTTAGGACTAAAAAAGATGTAGAAAAACTGCGAAGGTGGAAATACCTGTTTTGAGCCAGTGGAATAGGTGGGTGGACACCGATTTCCACCTGGATCAATACTCCCCCATTAGAAAGCAATGGTATCCATTGTGTCAAGATCCCGGGGAAGATTTTGCTGAATATGAACCTTGGTGAGCTGCTTGCCTTGCTGAAGAAGCTGTCCTGCTTAGCTTGTTGAAGGCTGTTATGAACTTGTTGTTGGAGGGGTTGGATAAGTTTAACCAATTTGGTTGCATGATTTGTTGGAGTGTGGGAGGATCCTGTCAGTGAATATGCAGTAGGAATATCTTGGTGTTCTTCAAAAATATTTTTGATCTGCTTCTGCTGGGTAGAAGGGTCCTGGGCCTAGGCTGCAGTGGTTGCGGTGTCCTTCTCTTCTGACCAGGTTGTGAAGTGGATACAATTTTCAGTATGAGAGATTAATCGTGACACTTTTTTTTTGGGTACAATAGTCAGAACTACCTCTGGTATCCTATAGGGATGACCCCCCATAGTAACAATGACTCTACGGGGATGAGACTAATACACATCATCACGCCTGCACATATATGGATGGCCTAATAGAACATCTCAGACTTCCAATGGGGCAACAATACATAATACCTCATTCTTGAAGGGATTGCTGCTGTATGATAGGTGACACTGCTGGTTGACAAAAAGATCTCATCCTTGGTGAAGCCATCTAATGTTGTATGGATGCAGGTGTAGTGTTTTCAACAACTCCCACTGCTTGATGACCTATGATGAGATGAGGTTCTTTTGGATTCCACTATCAACAATACAATGCAACAGGGTGCCCTTCACCCACATCTGTGAATGGAAAAGGTGATCTCCCTCCTCAAGATCCCCTGGTTCTTCTAGTTGGATTGTTGTAGTTGCGATAGTTGCAATGAGTTCTTCATTTATTAATTGTCTCCTTTTATTATTCTCTGAATCAGAGTCCTAGTCAGGGTTCAGATATGTTTCTTTAAGCTCGACCACCAATGACTGTTTGGAGCGACATTCATCGGTGTTGTGCCAAGAGATTTTGTGGAAGTCGCACCACTTCCTAGTGTCCTTATTCGTCTTCTCGTTACCCTTCTTTTCCTGTGGCTTGGAATGGTTTTCTTGAGGTTGACTACTCTGTGAGTTAGGGCTGCCTTTACCATGCTTTGGTTGTTGCTGATTTTCAGACCCAGATTCCCTCTTATTCTGTTGCTTAAATTTATGCTCGATTTTGACAACATATCTATAAGCGGATCCTAGTGATGAGATGTCCAAAAACTCCATTTTGGTTTGGATGTACCTGTGTAGAGCCCCGCGGTATTTTATAACCATATGTCACTCAAAGTATTTGATACCTAGATTGGTGCACATGGTATGGAAGGTATTTGTGAACTACAACACTGTTTGGTCCCGCTTTTGATGCAACATGGTCCATCTCATGTACTGGTTATCATAGTTTCCCATAGGGTAATATTTCCCCTTGACCACATCCATAAAAAAATCCCAAGTGGGCTCGACCCCAAATATTCCAGACTCCTCTGTGGAACTTTGCTCCCAAGAATTTTCCCACTAATGTTTAACACGAGGGAGATCCTTAAGGAGCGCAAAGGTGAACTTTTCTCTGTTGGAAAAATTGTGAACACAGAAATAACCTTCTAGAAAATTTAACCATTTTCCCAAAGCATACATATCAATTTGACCTTCAAATACAGGAATATCAAAATTAACTTGTACCTTGAATGGGGTAGCGTCTCCAAAGTGACTTCTTGAAGAAGACACGCCTATTATTGTTGGAAATAATTGAAGGATTTGGGAGAAATTCTCTAGCATCTTGTTTGTCTATTGCACGAGGGCTTCCACGAGCAACAACTTGATGGGATCTTCTTCTCCCTCATTCCTCTTATCTTCCGACATGGGAGGCCGCTTGGGTTGGTGAGAGCGGTTATCCTCAAGGGAAATTAGCTCGAGACCCAACTCTCTATATCTTGACCTCGTCAGGGACATGCACAAGAAACAAAAAGGAGTGGTTTGCTCTGATGCCATTGATCCAGATTATTTTGAGAACGAAATGAAGACAAAGATATAACAATGAAATATACAGAGATATTGCGAGATACACAAAAATATTGCAATAAACACAAAGATATAGTAATTCACAATTTTATTAATGAGAGAATGTACATAAACTGTAAAATTACAGAGTGAATGACTCGCTAGAATGAGGCTCCAGAGGCCTTTTTATCATAAAGAAAATCCAAAACCCTAACCTTGGAAGATGAAACACCAAAAGGTTTGTGGGCCCCGATGGGGGTAGTTGGTACGTCAACTTCCCAAGGGCGCAACTTTTGCATATTATCTCCTTTTGGGGTGCACGATAGCTAGTTTGAAAGATCTGTCTAAGGGATATACCATTTACTGTCACATCCTGGCGAAATCCTACAATGTGATTGTGGCGGGCCCATAAAACGTTGTTTAGGGCCTCAAAACGACCCAAGAAATTTAGGACTCGAAAAGATGTACAAAAACGACTAGGGTGGAAACCCCTCTTTTGAACCAGTGAAATAGGTGGGTGGCCACCAATTTCCTCTTGAATCATCCCCTGTCCCCTTTCTGCAACAATTATTCCTTTGACCAAATCATGTGACATTTTGTCCATGGCCAAGTGAGGGAAGAGGGACGATTTATATTTACACACCTATATTTGACCCATGTATATGGGTTTGAATTTAACATTCACTTTTTGCGTCATGGCCAATAGGTATGAAGACTCCTTTAATTAATGGCAACTGGAAAACAAGGTGGCTCCCTTCTAAATTGTGTTGGCGGCTATTTGGGAGATCGATTTGCTGGAAAAAAAGTCCACAACTCTGTCATTTACCACAACGAATGAGATTTTATGCTTGGAAAATTCTCTTATTGGTGCTAGTGGCTGCATTGGAGGTTCACGACTCTTCTAAATGGTGTCTCTCCTTTTTACAAGTCCTTCCCCCTTATACATTTTTACCACAAGCTTAGAATAAGGGGGGGACTCACTATCTCATAAAGTCGTTGCCCCTTTGGATTATTTGGAAAATCAAAATACAGTTAATAAAAGGGAATGCCCCTTGTAGAACCTTTATCATGCGCCCCTTGATGTGGGTTTAAAATTATGATAGGAGCGCCCCTCCCGCCCCCTTTTTACATGATATCATTAAATTTTTAAATTTGATACATTAGATTATGATTATGAAAAGGGGATGGCCCCTTTTATAATATAACTTTAACATGCCTTTTTTCTTTAAATTCCCCCCTTTTTCTTTAGCTTGAATTTCACAGAGTCCACATAAACTCCTTCAGATTGAAAAATTCCGAAACATGGGTTTTATTCAAAATGAGATTTACTTTTGCATTGATGTGGGATCCATTCATGCATGCCAATGATTATCCCTATTTTTCCATGTTTTCCCATAAATATGCTTATGCGACCCGTAGACTATTGATTTTTTCTTATAACATGGCCTTTTGTCAAAATTTTGATGTGGTATGTTGAATACACATCATGACGGTCAAATTGAGCCCCTATAGTATTTTCAGCCCCATGACCCCTTGCATCCAGATCGTGATTTTTCTTAGGAAACATGAGATGTTTTGAACTGTGAGACTGCCATGTTGAGAACTGTAAATGAATAATGCACCATGGACAATAATATGTGTACATACTCTATACACATGACCATGTGGGAAAAGGCATAGGCGTGCAAGACCATGGGCTGGACTAGCCCTACATGGTGTGATCACCCCTACAAAGAAATTGGAACCTGTAAACCATGTGTCCCAATAGATCCATCCCAAGGCCTCCAATCCTATCCAAGATGAAAGGAGTTGAGAATGGGGACTAGAGGGATTGAGCACGATCGACGACAAAGGCCTAGGACACCATAAACAAAAGCATCCACATGGCCTACAAGGATTTTGAATTTCATATTTCTAGGCTTACAGTGGTGGATGAAAGGAATTGAGAATGGGGAATAGAGGGAACAAGTATGGTCGAACATAAAGGACTAGGAAACCACATACAAAAGCATCCACATTGTATACAAAGATTTTGACTCACAACTTCCTGAGCTTAGAATGATGTAGCCAAGTGAAAAGTCATAGGTTAACTTCCCGAGAGGTAACAACTGGAACCAACTATGGGGCACATGCTCCTCTTGGGAGGATGTGAGAACCCAGAATCTCAACTTGTATGCCTGAAACAATCTCACAATTATTTTATTAAATACTAGGAGAGGGAATAGAACACAAGGTCTTATTCCTTCCAAGAAAAATAAAATAAACCTAAACAAAATGCCTCTAATATAGGAAATGAAATGACAATAGCCAACTAAAAGAAATTGCATAGGTAAAACTGAAAGGAAATAGCAATAGAAATATAAAATAAACTAATTCTCATAATAGAGAGTTATCCATCCTACCTACTCTAAACAAGGAAATAAAACATGTCAAGTAAAATAATATAACCAATGCAATCAACACATGAATTCATCATTACCTTGGGTTTTACCTTTTTGATTGGTCTCTAAGCAAAATAATGAAATGTAAAACCTATAGAAATCATACATTGGAACTTCCTTCATAGCTTGGACCGGATCTGCGATGGAATCCTCATCATGTAAAAGAAAATCAAAGAAGCGCCATGGTTCACCAAGGCTACTACAAGATTATTTGATCCATAAGTCAATAAGGCTGATGTACTTATTGTTGTGTTGGTTTTGTCACATGGGTGAGAAAAAACACAACACGTACTTACCTAGTTAAGTCATCTAAACAATACAAATATTTGTGAGTTGATTATATAACCAAATACACACGAAACAAGGAAATAAAGATAAAAACAAAAGGAAATAAATGTTAGAGAAACTTGCAAGAACTAGAACCATGAAAAACAAAAAATGACAATCATATAGCTACCAATGGATCAAGGTATTTATAGGCTAGCATCGTAGAGAAAGGCATGGACATATGAATCCCCTCTTCCTCCTTGGGAGGGATCTTGAGTTCCCTAATAGAGAGCTCTTATCTTCATACAATGTCAAGTTACAATGGTGAAGAAAAACAATGCCAATCCTCTCAAGAGGTGAGTGGAATGGCCCTTGCTATAGTGCTTGAATGATTCAAAGGGAAAAGAGAATTCTCCAAGAATACTTCTTATAGCATAACAATACCTTGAAGTTCTTATTTTCTTAGCACACCTATGACATATATTTATAGTGTCCATTCATGGAAAAATATAACTAGTTCATGATGTGAACAAGGGGCCTTTTAGGGCACTTCCTAGCCCTTGACCAACCTCCAAGCTAGATCTCGCTCAGATCTAAGTGTCAAATCATGTTGGAAGTTGGACTGGAAGTGGCTGAGAGGCCAAAAAGAATTCATAAATGTGATGTTCATGAGAAGTGCACGGGTTTTCTCGTAGACAATCATGCATCTTGCGCATTCTGCGCGCTTAGGGTTGTGTTAGCCTATGCAAAATGCACACAGTGAGCGCGTTTCCTTTGGTGAATTTTTTCACTTTGATTTATGAACCAAGTATATAGTTTTATTCCTTTTTGATGGATTTTGATGTTGGAGGTGTATTGATTGTTGCTGAAATTGATGTCTTTCTTCAACCGTTGTTTGTAATGTTGCGAACGATTTTTCGGTGATAACATATGCCCCCTGACGTGTGAGGTTAGGAGCATATGTATGTTCAAAATGCATCAATGTTTCTTTTGCTGAGAGTGCCATTGTAATGGCGAGTGAAGAGAGGAACTGCAAGAGTGATCCACTAGAGGGAGAGGGGAAACTGTGGGAACCAAACCTTTTTCTTTTGCTGAGAGTGCCATTGTAATGACGAGTGAAGAGAGGAACTGCAAGAGTGATCCACTAGAGGGAGAGGGGAAACTGTGGGAACCAAACCTTTCTCTTGGAAAAAAATAAAAATCTGTATACAAACGAGGCAGGCATGCTCCATACTCGTGTCATGAAACCAAAATGTGGAACTACAACTGAAGGTGTCTGAGGATGTAGAAAGCTACAACGCCCTCGGGGGCGATTGATAATGACACATGATGGTTCTGAATGGTGAACTAGCTCTGAATCGAGTAGTGGACGACGATGAGAAGTGTCGATGACTCGTAGGCAGTGATGGCCTGATCAAATTAATAGGTCTTCGACTGGTATGAAAAAAATGCAATGGTTTCATAGTAAGACCCACCTTAACATAATAGTTGGCTGAAGTCGAATGTTATGGGGGTCAATGGAATCAAAAATCAATGATGACCCTCTCTGTTATGTCTGAGACTCCTCATTGAAAAGGTAATGAGATTCAAGATACTGTCGCCCTTATGGAAACCGTGCTGATGTCAAAAGGAAGGGAGACACGATGTCAAGTAGCAAAAGGGATTATTGAAATACACTGAGTAATAGGTGATATCAGGTACTGATGGGTAACATGGATGAAGTCAAGACACTATGGGAATCATGACTTCCCTTGGTTGGGGTGTTGAAGGATGCTTGGAAACAACCATAAAAATGGGTCTAGTGTAAGGGGGACAACTAGACATGGGGTTAAACTGTGCTGGAGGCTGAAAAAAGTGGACAAACTCAGATATCGTGGTTATATGAAGTTGGGGTACTTGGGGTTTCTCAACAATGGTGATATGAAAAAAGGGTGGATGCTCCAACTAAGGGCAACATCGGTTGCTTTTCCAGGTAAAAGAAGGCCATCTAGGATGATGACTAAAAAATCTATGTATATGCTGGAAATAGGGGATTTATACATTTACCAAATGAAATAAAGAATAATTTGGGTTGAGTATACAGATATAGAAATGGGTGCCTTGGTGAAAGATGGCTTGGCCTGTTTAGGGAACAAGTTTGTGAAAGAGAATTGGTGGAGGCCCCATGGGTGGGTTTCTGTAGTGTGTAAATGGATGGAGGACAATCTGCAGATGGGAAAAATGATGGTGGATGAGATGGAGGGATAATGGAACTGCGGGGGTGTAGTCAACAAAACCAAGTGTAGGATGATATGACCCGGGAGTCCATTGGGAAGGTCACCAATATGATAAGAAGAAGTATGGGGTTCATTCTCGGAAGTGCCAAAACTATCAGGACTCCCAATCCTAGGGGGTGAAAAAACAGGATGAGTGTCAAGTTTCTGAGGGGGACTATGAATGGGACAACTCATGTGGGTGAGAGTGCTATCGGTTGACTGTACCAAAATGTGGTAGAGGTAAAGGTACTGCAGAGCCAGATGTAGGGACCCTAAAGGAAAATGTCAGAGGGTTTGATTGGGATATGCAATTGTTTACAGATGGAGTAATTACATGCCAGTGTCAAACATATACTTGAAGGGGCTATAAGCTTGCTAATCAAGTACCTTCACAAAAATCCAAATACCCGCCGTGAACAATATCTGATGATAAAAAACATATAACAATTATTTGATAAAACTGAAAGTAAGCATGCGTACCTGAACGTGGCGTGAAAAAAATAATCCTCTAGGGAAAATTGCAGATGATAACCCGAGGAATATGAATGTGTAGATGGTTGGATCAAGATCTCAGGGACGAGAATAGTTCAAAAAACAGAGGCTCTGAGCTCTTGTTCTAGAATGTGGAAGTTGGGAAAAAGGGCCTATATATGGATGGTGGGCCCATAATGCCACTTCATTTGCACTGACACTATTGGTGATTTGGCGAGAGAACTATGAGGTGATTTGAAGACTATGGGAGCTTGGGGCTACTGATATGGGAGTTGCGAGAGATAGGTTCATGACCTTATCGTCCCACATTGTGTGAATTTTATGGATGTTAGTTAGGGGCTGTACGAAGGGCCGTACATGGGTTTGTAAGGATAGGTTCCCAATAGTGTGCGAGAAATGGGTTTGTAAGGCTAGGTTCCCAATAGTCCCGCATTCATGAATGCACAACTATGATGGACAAACTTGTGCATAATGTTTGGATGTGTAGGTAACAACCATGCATATGGGCGCGTGGGTTGGACAAACAAGCATGCATTGGATGCAGGCCTTTATCAAGGACAATTGCGCACTCATGCACGACTGTGGGTAGGATAGGTGCACATTAGTGCACAACTGTTTGGCGAACAGTCGCGCAGAGATGCACGATTGTATTGGGTAAAGCCACGCACTGTGTGCGGGCTAATGGGTGTATGAATTTTTGATGTTTATTATTTTTGATGTATTATGTGGCTGATCTGGTGTTTCTGGGTGAATGTAGGTGATCAACAAAGTTGGGGATGATGCCCGTCCATTGGCGAGAGTGAGACAAGGATTGACTAAGAGAGGCCGTGAGGGAGTAGCCAGTAGTGCACAGACACTTGGCATCCTACGGGCTGCTGAAGTTTTTTGATTGCCCGTTGATATAGTCGCATAAGTTCTTACTCCAATTTTTGATCCAGATGTGGAGCACTGACCTGCAGTGCTTTGTGGTATAGGGGGAGCAACTGACATTCTCTGCAGTAGAGGGCATATATTTTTTGACAAGATTCCCATTCTGGGGGAGGTAATTGGCCGTTGATCCTCATCTACCAGGGGAGTATAGGGTGGAGATTTTTAGCACTCAATATGCAGTGATGAATTCAGGTTTTAACTTCACTGCATGAACTTCCAGCAACCACGCTACAAGAACTTCCTGCAACGACAAGTTCAAATTGGTTTGTTGTGTATTGAATTCCTTCGGAAGAAGTCACATTGGACGAAAGCATGGAACACATTTTTAAATTAATAAAAGAGTTTAGATAGGGAAAAAATGTATTTAAAGGGGATTTTTAAAAGCTATTGTGAGGACAATTTAGCTCTTGGCCTTTTGAAAGGTTGCTGGATTTATTGTTAATTTTATTAAAAAAATATTGGTTTATTTAGCCCATAGGCTTAAGCACCATGAGTCTACAAGTGCCAAGATCATGAGTCATGGGATCGAGATCCTGCACCAAATGCCAAAAACCAAATTGCACAGAGGAGGAGGCCACAAGGGATGACATAATTGCACAATGTGTCAACATGGATTGTGGACAACTATGAATATAAGTTATTTGTTGTCGATTATCTCGGTGAATATGGGATTTATCCCATGGGTTTTAAAACTCCAGTTTCCACCACACTAGTCTAGCTGTTCACCTCAGTTGTATTTCCAGTTTTCCCATGCAATTTTCTCCAGGTATCATTTAATTCGAGTTGCCAACGCCATGTTCAGATGCCCATTTCAAAGTGCCAAGTCACCAAGAAAGAAATCCATAGGTTTTTCTCCCATAATGTACATGTTGACTAGAATTAAATCCCAAGAATTTAAAGTCTAAAATGCCAAGGCTTGAATGCACAGTTGCCAAAACGAATGCCGAGCTACTGGGAAGAGCATTAGTGATGTTGTATTTTTATGTGGTTTTATATAGATTGATGTGCCTATTTTTGACAGAAACATGAGTTAGTATACACATGGTTTCCCTTGCCAAAATCATTGCAAGGCTTGGAATGTCTATCGGTATCGACATTCTGCAGGCACCCAGAGTTACTGGAAACCACTGCAACTGGAAACCTCAGTACATGGAGGATCGAATATCTAACTTTCCAACTCACCCCTAGATCAGATGGATACTTCCTAAAGTTATGGAACATGTGGTTAATTCTAGTAATCATCCAAACTCATGCGTAGGCGAAGGAGGAGATAATACATTTAATGATGAGACAACATGCTAATTTTAGCAGTTAGTTTCTGTTCTTTGTTATTAGTTAGTTATGTGGAAAGAATCCTAGTCTAAAAAGAAGGATCCGAATCCTTTTGGAGTGATATTATTTGATATATTGTAATGAAGATCAGTGAGGGGATGTGGGGCAAAGTAATAGAAAATAAAACTGTTTTATTTTTGCAGCTCGATATACCTCACTGAAAAACATATATTTCAATTGAATGTTGCTAATACTAATCTAGAACATAGTTTTTATTCCATTTCCTTTTGGTTTATGGTTATGTTGTGAAGGATTCATGCCATTATTCTTAAGCAATAATAGATTTGACTTCCCATAGGATGTTACCATGAATGTATTTTGATTTTTGAAGTAGGAGGATCCAGACTTCTTGAATTTCCTTGAGAGAATTGAACAGTTGGACTAGATGTGCAAATGGACTATTCTCTTTATGTTTATTTCTCATTCTTCCCTACATTTTTGTCTTCTTGTTGTTCATATTTGGATTAGACTTTCTCTGTGGGAACATGGTCTCATGTAGGCATCATTGATCATTGTTGAACAATTTTAATTAGCTCTCTCTCACCTTTCAAAAATACACTTGCTGTTACATTTTACTGATGGGCTCTAGGATTGCTCCCTTGCATTCTGGGAGAAACTCCTTGCACTAATAGAGACTATTGCGATGAGACACTGTTCTGGGTTGAACCCTATGTCGGGTTCGGTAGTGCGGATTGAGGCCCTCAATGACCT
>ML778204.1:515837-601389 GCA_009831015.1 Picea engelmannii
GGGGGGGGGAATCTGGGACAAGTGGTGCAGTGGTGTGCTCAGGGAATTCTTGAGGTAATAGTTCTCCGGCTGGTGGAACTTCGATGTGAGGAGGGGCCTCAGTGAGAGGAGTATTGTCTCTGATATTTGTTCCATTAGAGGAAACTACACACACTTGTGCTGAAATCGATGGGTTTAGGAGAGGTGGTGCTCCATGATAAGTTCCTAACAAGGATGGGTCTTTGAATATTCCAGGGCCAATGTCAATGACTGGAAAAGCATCCGAGCTAGCGTAGACAAGAGGGAGGATGTTATAAATGTTGGTGGAATGATTAGGATCATAATATGTAAGTTGGTCGATGGTGATGATTTTCCCGTTCTGGAGGAACATCATCGTACAAAACACAAAAGAGGATACTACCTTCATAGAATACATGTAGCTACGTCTGAACATGATATTATAATCAAGTGGGGCGTCGATAACTTCAATGTCAATCAAGATGGTTTTTTCCCTGAGTTCTACAGGGACATTTTGGAAGAGCCCTTCAGGGGATGATGGTTGACCATCATAAGCTCTCAGGGTGATAGTGGATGGTACTAGCTCATGTGAGCCAAGTTTCAGCCATACTAATTTAGACCTGATGCATGTGGATGCACCTTCATCGATGATGCATCGATGAACTGTGATGTTCCATATTTTGACTAGTATCTGAAAGGCTACCAGAGCGGGGAGGCATCGTTCTCCACTATCTAAATCAAAGGTGATTAACTGAGTATTAGCTGGGTCAATTGCCCCCAAGGCAGAAATCAAGGATTTGCGTTGTGATGGATAGGTTTGGAGGACCTCCAACATAGACATGGATGTGGGAGACTGTGCTAAGTCGTCGACCAGACTGTAATTATGGGCTACCCTAGCATGGGGGTTATGTACATTCCATTTTAAAGGCATGCAGGGTATATGAGGATTTGATTCCTTGTTAGGGCATGGGATCATCGATGGTTGTCCTGCTATAGTTGGAGTTGTTTCTGAGGTGGTTGGTGTAGAGTCAGGAGGCATGCCGTATGGATGGATGCGTGTTTGTAGAAGAATCACTTCTTCGCTGGTATGGAGGATATTGCAATCAACTAGATTTCCGGGTTGAGTGGGACCTAGGTTTTGATATTGCCCCATTTGTGGTGGGGCAGAGTTTATCTCTTTTTGGGTATTCATCACACCTTGGTGTGGAATGGGGTTTTGTAAAACATGCGAAGATGGTGGTTGCAAATAATGATGTGGGGCATGCTGGGGGGTATGTGGTGCCAGACGGCGTTTTGTGTTCATGGATTCTTTCATCTATTTTTGATATCATAGAGCACAAGGGAAGTTACTTTTGAGATTGTTGTTCTTCCATTGTCATGTTTTATTTTTATAGTTTCCCCCTTGGGGGTTCTGGTTGCTTTGATTCTGGTTTCCCCCAGCAAGACGATTTTGTTGGGGGTTATTTCCTCTTGGTCCCAAGTTGTTATTGTTTTGATTTTTTCCTTTCTTCTTGGAATTATTCGGATGATGAGCCAGATTTTCCATATTCAACTATTCAAAATCATGAACTTGTTGAATGGGAGAGGGCTGAACAAAATTAATGCCATCATGTGGTTGTCCTGGTGGAGGAGCAACCGGCTGGGGAGGACCAGGAAATGGAAAATATGGGTTGTTTTGTGGAGATGATTCATATGGTGTATAGGAAGTGGAAGTACTTCCACCATTGTTGGGGTTATATATGGGGGTTGGGGGTGGACCCGTACTTGATTGAGAGACCAGATGCATCTGGGGTACCGGTGGGGATCCCCCCAACGGTTGAGGGGGAACAATAGGATATGACTGTTGGTAAGTGGGGGGAGGGTAATAAGACATCCCTTCATATGGTTGAGGATACTTATTTGCACCATAGGTAGGTGATGGGTGGCTGTAAGGGTTGAGGTGTTTCATAGAACCAATCAACCCATCTACAGCATGGGAAACCCCAGGTTTGTTCTGGCCAAATGGTAGGGTCTAGGTGCACAGGAAATACTGTGTACAAGTAACCTGACTAGGCATACATGAACTCGAATTGCTGGGATTTGATGATGGTTTCCTCTTTTGATTGAGGGAAAGTGGATGCTACGTCTTTGGAAATCACAAGGACAAGTGATTTAAGAAACTGATCGAGACGTTGTTCTTTGGCGGTTTATGCTTTACAAAAACTACGTTGCCGAAACCATTCATGAATGTGGTCAGCGATATGGATGGCAGTGGTATGTTTGAACTCAGAGAGAAGTTCTAACCCAGTGTCATGAGGAACTGGTAATTGGAAAAATGACAAAAAGGCTTTGGCCAATGATTCAAAGGTTACATGGGACCCTAATTTTTTGTCCACATACCATTTGGATGATGAACCAATGAGGGTTCGTTGAAATAACCTCAAGAAGATGGAATCATCCATAATGTTGTTTGAGGAGCACCATAAGTGGAAGGTCATACCATGGTTGGTGGGGTCTTCCCATGGTTTTCCTTCAAACTTCAGAATGTCTGAAGGAAATTTGGTAGGCATATTGGGCCAAGTGGCATCATGCAAAATAGGGTCATTCGTGAGTTTGGTTAAATCATGAATGTTGAGGGATGCCAAGTATGTCAAAGGAGGATTTAACATAGGATTAGTTCCAGCCATTGTGTGTGTAGTTAGTGGACTTGTCCCTTGAGAGGGATTTGGTGGGTTTGTACTTCCTCTTTGAGAATAAGTTTGACACCCACCTCCTTGTGAAGGAGAACCAATAGATAGATTTCCTTGGGTATTTGACACAAGCAAAGTGGAACCAAGTAAAGCCAATCCCAAGACAATAGAACTCACTGGGGTGTGAGATGGTTGAGCCGGTGAGTTGGTGAGACTAGGGACTCCTCCTTGAATAGAAGAGAGATTCTGTAAGCGTCTAGAATGATGAGGATTTTGTGGTTCCCCTATGGTTTTGACTAGAAAAGTGAATGTGTGCAAATGGTGACAAGAGAGAAATAAATGAACCAGAGATTTTTATATTTTTGACCTTCAAAAAATATTATAACTCACAATTGCATGTAATCAAATGAACATCATACATAAATAAATTGTAAAATAAACAAGCATGTGGATAGGTGGATTTTTTCTGCGTGGGAAAAAAAAAACAAATGCTTGTGTCCTAAAAGACCTATCATCCTTCCTCTGAATTTAGCACTGGGCCTTCCAATAACACTCGATAGTGGGGTCTGAATCCACCAAAAGAGGAACTAGTGAAGGTTGAAGTAGCCAGTTATAATGAGGGGTAGAGGGTGCATATCCTGAAAGAATTGGCGATATTTCCTAATAGCCACACAAAATCTGACTAAGGCGTGATTGCAACCCACAACCACCACCTAGGTAGATATCCTATGTTTGGCCACTAAGTACTTCGGTCAAAGTGCGACATTTAGATTTTCGGCCTAAAAAATGGGTCACGGGCTGGATACCCTCACAAGAGTTGGGTGACTCAAGGAGGGATGCACAAAACAACTAGACCTCGATCTTCGAGCCATTACGAGTATCTATCTGCTTTATGGTATAATAACACTTAACTTGGAGGATTTAAAATATCCCTATTCTCAACTTTTGATGTTTCAAAATGTGAGAACCTGATAACGAGGGGTTATTTGGATGCCTACCCCCGAGATCCTACCTAGACTAAAACATTTCTTTTGGGCACCTCTTGTGGAGAAAAATTTAGTGTGTTTTTAGAAATTTTTTTAGATGTAGTGGGCTGAGAGATTGGGTTCATGGACCAACCTTGTTTGAATTAAATTGGTGTGTATAATTTATAAAGAAGTAGTCAGATCTTTCAAAGTTCTTTTTGAAGTACTTTGTGGGTACTTTTAAAAAAAAGCTTACTTCAACCTCCACTATTCTAATAGAAATTATGTGTGTGATGAGTGGCTTTGTGTGCAAGAAAGTGAAAAGTGTGAAAAATATTTTAATAAGTTAAGTGTAATATTGCAGCATGTATACTTCCTGTGGTCCTTACAAATATTCTTACCTAGCTTACTAAGTTCTTTGGTACAACCTTGCGAAATATTTAAAGCCCTAGAGAACTATCAACGTGGACATATGGGTCCTTACTTGATCCTTTAAACTCCCTAGAATGTTGTCTATACTAGAAAAATGTTTGAAACTATCCTAGGATTGTATACATGTGGGCACGTATGGGTCCGTTACTTGATCTTTTAAACTTTCCTAGAGTGTTGTCTAAACTAAGAAATCATTTTGAAACTATCCTAAGATTGTAAACTTGTGGGAATGTATGGGCCCTTACAAATCTTTTAAGATAATTTTCAAAACTAAGAGGTGCCCAAAGGGGGTTTTGTCCTCTCCTAATGATTTAAGGGAGATGGAATTTCCTTTTAATCACCTTTTCTGATTCTCGAGATCACACTTGGGTGCGGGGGAAGAGCATACTTGGGGGTTAAAATTGATTTCTAGTCCCAAATTATTTGATTGTGTTTGAAAAAGCAATAACCTTAACTCAAAGTTTGAAATGCCAAATGAGCCATCCATGTGGAAACAAAGGAAAGAGAATAATTGTGATTCTTTTTACCCCTATGTGCTTATGTTAGCTAACCTTCTTTGTAATAAAGGACTCTAAGTGAAGTGTGATTTCTTTACAAAGTGCAGGAAATTAAAATATGAAGGCAAGGGGTCCTCAAACCACTCAGAAAACCCTTACAATTGTGCATAATGCATGGGTTTATGAAGGATATTACGTGCACAGAGCACGGAGTTTGAAAAATGTGTGTTTGTGTGCTTTGAAAGCTGCGCACTTCCTATCATGTATTGAGAAAGAAATTTCAAGATGAAATTCTCTTGCCTCAGCTCTGAATTCTGGATTTGGAAGACTGGACTAGGCTAGTTTTGGTACCTGCATAGCCAAAAAATTAGAAAGAAGTGCTCTCAAGACTTAAATAGGGAGGAATTTGATTCACATCCCCAGTATGGTTGCCAATCTATTGTGTTGGTTTGGTCACATGGTTGAGCAAAGACACAACACTTACTTGTCTAGTTAAGTCAACTAAACAAGACATAGATTTGTGAGTTGATTAGATAACCAAATACACATGAAACAAGGAAATAAAGATAAAAACAAAAAGAAATAAATGTTAGAGAAGCTTGCAAGAACTAGAACCATGAAAAATAAAAAATAACAATCATATAACTACCAATGGATCAATGTATTGATAGGCTAGCACCGTAGAGAAATGCAGGGACTTATGAATCCCCTCTTCCTCCTTGGAAGGGCTCTTGAGTTCCCTAATAGAGAGATATTCTCTTCATACAATGGAAAGTGACAATGGTGAAGAAATACAATGCCAATCCTCTCAAGAGGTGAGTGAAATGTCCCTTGCTATAGTACTTGAATGATTGAAAGAGAAAAGAGGATTCTCCAAGAAGAATTATTGCAACATAACAATACCTTGAAGTTTTTATTTTCTTAGCACACCCATGGAATATATTTATTGTGCCCATTCATGGAAAGATATAACTGGTTCATGATATGAACAAGGGGCATTTTAGGGAACTTCCTAGCCCTTGACCAGCCTCCAAGCTAGATTTCTCTCAGATATGAGTGTTAAATCATGTTGGAAGTCAGACTGGAAGTGGTTGAGAGGCCGACAAGATTCATAAATGTGCCATTCATGAGACGTGTGCGGGTTTGCTTGTAGATAGTCGCGCATCTTGTGTATTCTGTGCACAATGCACACTTAGGTCTTTGCTAGCCCACACATTCTGCACACAGATCAAACGCTTCCTTTGGTGAATTTGCACACTTTGATTTATGAACCAAGTATATAGTTTTATGCCTTTTTGATGGATTTTGATGTTGTAGGTGTACTAATTATTGCTGGAATTTATGTCTTTCTTCAAGCGTTGTTTGTAATGTTGCGAACAATTTTTTGGTGATAACACATCATTCTTATTTTCAACATTTCACCATTCACCAATGCTATTCATCGAATTTTCAAGTAAATAGGGCTTTGATGATGACTCCATCAAAAACCTACAAAAAGACTGCTGCCTTTCTTGGATGTATCTAGTCACATTCATAAAAAAATGGTGAGAAAAACCATTAAAACTATAAGAGCATGTGAACCTATGATTTATGGTTGGCTGCTTCAGTGTCTGAGGCTGAAAGCTCACAAAATAAGTCTTAAACTTAACATGCTGTGGCCCGCCTACCACTGTGACCCTCAAACTCTCATTGTCAAATGGATATTTATATACTTGAGAGATACTGATTAAGGATCTCCATGACTGAATAATTTATGTTGTATTGTGAGTGTGGAAGTCTCCTTTCTGCACCTACAACTATAGTTGTTCTTATATCATGGATAAATTTAGTTTCCCATATGGCCAAAATTATGCAATCTCACATTTATCATTATTTGTATCATAGATGGGATCATCATCAAAATGATAATAGCTTGTATCCCATTTGCATCTGTTGACCTGAAAGAATGCATCAATACTTTCAATCTCTATGAAATAATGTTCCTAATCATTGCAATATGTATCGATGAAAACCGAATGATTGGAAAGGGATGTAGGCTTTTAGATATATACATTCATTTGGAGGTAGGAGGGTGGGTTCTTGAATATCATTGTTAACAATGCTTTCCTCCTCCCTTTGATCTTCAATTGTATCTTGTTTCTTGATGGAAAGATGAGAATATTCTTCTCCACTATTCCATACTATGATACCTTCCTCTTCTTTATCTATGTGGCTATAAATTTCTTCTTTCGTATCAATCATAACCCTGTCACCCTATGTAACATAAGACTTTTCACCTCTTGTTGAGATAACACATTGAAATATGTCACAACGTCTTCCTTGAGACTTTCGAGGTAACATTTCCATTCTATGTATTAACAAGATTCCATTTGTTATTTTGTCATGATTTTCCCATTGATCTCTTGATTTTAGAGACAAACAGTCTCTTGATGCCCTTCTTCAACAGGATCTTCTTTACCACTTGCCTCATCCATTTCACCGATATTTTCAAATAGGCCTCCTATAAATCAATGCCATTTTCTGAACCTCAACAATCATGTGATATTGGCTCATGGGAGGGAGGAGAAGGATGTACCTCTTAATAGAGATCATATTCAAGGATTTGTACACGAGGCTCAAAATAATTTGCTTTGATATAGTCCGACAAGAAACTGAGTGCATCCATTTTCTCTTTCACACAAACACCATGATCTTCGTTATTACTACTGATATCAATATATTCCATACCAAGACTAAGACCATCCTCAATAAGTCGTTGTGTAGAATACAATTCTTTTATTTCGCAGATGAGGGGAAACCAATCCAAGGAAGAATGATCCCAACTTACACACAATTCTTCCAATAACTCTGCAAAAGAAGAAAAAATTCTTTTTCCAAGGCTTTCATACCACATTTGTGCATAATTTCTCAAATTTATCATAAAATGTTTGATCATGGGATCCTCATGAAATAAGTCATTTTCCTTACAAAATGTGATAAAGACAAAGATGTATTTCACAAGTGAATCCCCATATCCACAAAACAAGGGAAAGCCCCCCGATGGACCTATATGATTATGGGGAAAACTATTCATACCTGAAAATCCAACCATAACATAACAATATTCCAACCATGAAGGGAGCTACTTCAACTTTCTTTATTTGTAAAACTCAAAGTAAGGCTAAAATGAAAATCCAGGATGAAAAATATATATTAAAATACCATAATGGAGTCACCAATATATACCTTCTTACCTTGGAGAGTGGCTTCTTGTAATGTACCTCTTTATTATGTTTGGTTCGGGTGCAGTTTCCAAAAGATATCTTGCAAGTTAGTCAATAAAATAAAAATCTCACCAAGATACAAAAGAAGGAAACTTACCCAAATGATGCCATTGGAGAACTAGGACAAATGACCTTGTTCCCCAACAACGATGCCAAAAAATGTTACCCACCAAACTAGTGGCCTCGTCAGGGTCCCTTGAGGCACTAAGGCAGTGCCACGTAGGAAAAGTGCCCAATGCCACATGGCACAAGTCCTTCCTTGTTCAATCCTGACTCCTCCGCTAAATGACTTTGGGAGGCTTGTCTAACACAATAACTTCACCCAAAAATTAGTAGACCAGTGCCTATGTGATATAGAGGTGAGGGTAGGAGTTAATTATTTTATCTAGCTGATCTGGAATGATAAATAACTAACATAAATAATGTAGAACAAAAAAATAAAACCACTAAATATTTGTAAGATAAAGAAACAAAATATTGCAAAAGTGTGATGAAAGCTCTTACCAATTTTTCAGATGTATTTTTAAGTATACCTTTTGGTAATGTGGCTATACTTTGAGTTGTTCCTTGTTGTCCCCAGTTTTCAGATCTGTAAAATGCATAAAAATATCACAAAACAACAATAAATGTGTCCCTTTTGAGGCCTCCCACAAGTGATAAGAACCTAAGATCAATGGATCTATGGGTTAGGAAGCATATGAAACAAACTAGTAATGATTTCCTATTCCCAAAACTTCAGATCCACAATTAAATTGCAATTTCTAGCAAACTAGAAAGCACTTTGCAGATTTGGGGTTCAATTCGCCTAGGGTCAAAACCCATAAAATTATTCTAGACAACAAATATATTTGTTTTGGATAGAAATTATTGATAAATCCCAGAAAATAAATGATATAACTATAGAAAACAATTATGGAAAATATAAGTTGTTATTATAGAATACTTACCTTACAACCCCCGTTTTGGATGAGATTCTTGTTGGATTTGGTGTAGGCTTTGCTGTAAATTTTCAGATTTGCAAAACTCTCAAAATGCCCTCGTGAAATAGACAACAAAGTGTAGAAAACTAGAGGGTCAAATAGCCTTAGGGTAGAGATAATTCTAGTGACAAAATCTCCAAGGTTCTACTAGCTATGTGGGATGGAAATCCAAGCCCAAGCTAACAAAATATTTTTTGTTTTTTTTGTATTATATGATTTTTAGTTTTTAAAGAGGAAAAATAAAAATATATTGTTTGGATTTTGAAATGAAGTTGGTTTATGTAGGAATATTACCTCGTTCTTACTCTTACCTCCAGAATGTCAGATTGCGATCACAACCCTTTATAAGCCGGTCACAAAATTTGGACTAGAAGTTGGATTTAGAGTTCATGAACTATCATCCCCATTATAGTCTAGAATAGTTGTATTGCTTTTGGATCTTGCCAGGAAAGATTCACTAGTGGGATGGTATCCAACCATTAGATCGACATGGGTGAAATTATATCTCCTCCTTGTTGAAGATACCCCCGATAAGGGTTTGTCCAACACTTGGATTTGAACGACTTGACACCACCAAAGGAGTAGCTGAGATGAATTCTAGACCTCTCCTTCCACGCTACTATGTATCCGCTCGATGGATTGATCCAATAGCCCTACAAGTAATACATAAAAAATGATATCTACTCTATGAATCACTCTTACACTTATCCAAGAAGAAATATCATAGAATAATCAACCCATGAAATGCACTAGAAAATAAAAGATCTTATTGGATGGAATAAACGATCTCATAATTCGACAACAACCTAATTGGGAGGAGGGACTAGATTTTTATACTCTCTTTACAATGGCTAGTTTCCCTCTCCCAATTAAAAATATTTGTTTGGATAGTCATCCACAACCTAAAGACTAAGTCAATTTTACAAAATAATCTTTTTATCATGAAAATCCATTTTCGAATAATGATGTCCAACGGTTATTTGCTTGACCAAATTGCTTGAGATGCAGACTGATTTAATGAAGTGGGATTTGATTTGCTTGAAGTGTAGACCACTTAATTTACTTGGCATTGATTCACTTAGGATGGGTGCTGATTGACTTAATTAAGAGTCAAACAAGTAAAGGAAGGGACTAGTTTTCCTTCCCACATACCCTTTCTGCAACAACTATTCCTTTTCCCAATTCAGGTGACATTTTTTCCATGACCAACTGAGAGAAGAGGGTCGATTGAGATTACCATGACTACATTTGACCCACAAATATTTTGGAGAATATATCTATGCATTAATTTAAAGGATAATGATTTCATATGGTGGGACTCATATGGACTTAATTATGAAGAGACAATGGCATTTTCAAATGACGAATATGAGAAACTATACTTAAATAAATATTCCCATGCCAAGAAGACGAATAATGAGATATGTCAGGGTTTATTTTCATGTGCCAACTTCATACTACAAGTTTATGGATTTATTCAACAAGAGAAGGTCAATGTTTCTATAAACTCTAGTAGCAAGCATAGTTTCATCAACATTAACATGGCTAAAAAACTGCAAGTCTTAGCAAAGCATAATCAAAGCATACGGGTTGAGGATGATAATGTTCACATTTTTAAATATTTGAAGGTAACTATGGATAAATATGTATTGCATTCTTATTTTCATGTGATAAATACAGATCATGTGGATATTGTTTTTGGATATCCTTGGATGGACTAAGTTGGTACAACTAACATTAATGTGCAAAAGAAGTTTACGAAGTTTTGGTACAAGAAAAATAAAATTACATTGTAGGATATTTCTTTTACTAAATAAGAAAGGACGAAGGGGGAACCTAAAAGTCCGTGTAGGGAAACTGATTGCAGTATTGACACATCAAATTAAGAGTTTGAGGTTTAATTAGAAGAAGAGAATACAAAAGAACATGAAGAAAATCGTCAGGAAGGGTATACAAAGGAAGAAAAAGATAAGGAGCTAAATGAATCAAAGGAACCCCGTGTTGAAGAGTCCAAGCAAGAAGAATTGATAACGAACGTTGATGTATATCACCATCCATACCATTCAGAGAAAAAAAAATCATCAAGGCAAGGGAATGAACTTCAATGAACTTATTATGGACCAACACAAAACTAGAAAAACAACTAGCATGGAGGCATATGGAGGACTAAAAGTAATGCATGGAGATATCAGAGTAGCAGAATAACAACATGTCACCAAAGGAGAAACCAAAATCAAGATTGAGGTGGAAAGGAAGTATTTGGACCCCATGTTCACATTTCATTAGGATGGATGGATGCTCGTGCTTGGTACTAGTTGGCTACATTGCTTAGCATATCATATTGTATGGCTTCTCCCCATATTTCAAGGACAAAACATGTGAAGGGGGATGGAATGTAATGTAACTAAAGAAGATAATATGGGGTTCCTAGGGAGGTACCAAAGGTGGATAATGGATGTAATGTGGTCAATATTACACCTATATTTGGCACCATATGCCAATACAAATGTAGAGGACCTAGACACACTATCAAATCAAGAAGAATTTTCTCACAAAATACCTGATTATCAAAAAGACATCAAGGCCACATTTTTCCTAATAAAAAGAGCATCCATTCACTCCTTTTCCATAGATCAAATGTAGTCGGTTGTGGTTTTTGAATATAATAAAATCCATGACCACTGCTTCAATCTTTAGAAAACAAAAATTCATAAGGAAATTTGAAAAACTATAAGTTGGAAAAAACCAAAATCTTGCGTGGTTTTGTGCATGTCTTCCAAGTGCACGTCATGCATTTCATGCAGCCCTATATTCTCTTCTCAAATAATCTATAAGTAAGAGAGAAAAATCAAAAGAATGGGGGTCTATATGCAATCATCCTTATGATATTGAATTTTATTGAGAATCATTGGTCTTGATTTGATACCATTTTTGAGTGTTGGGAATCAACATTAGTGTGATCAAAGTTTAGATGAGAGCTATTAGACATTCACTTGGCTATCCTTCCATGATACAAATCTGGATCATGCTTGTTCGATGAAGGTGGACATGGGAATAAAGAGGACTTTGGGTCTTGTATACAAGAGTAGAATCGTGAATCTCAAGGTAATCATTCATGTTGTAACTCTCATTTAATAAATATTGATCTATCGTCTTCTCCCCCAAAAAACTCTCTTTTTTTATGGATCTTATTTCATATGTAATGATATTTTGTGTCGATAGAATTAGATTGAGTTTTTATATTAAGAATTTATTCATGCAAGTTCTCTTTATTTTTTTATGAGCAATGAGGAAGGTATTTCTTATTGGATGATTGTGTAGAGTATTGGGTGAAGCAATGGAGTTTGAGCGAGATCAAGGGAAGGGAATTTGATACTTTGGACAACCATTAATAATCATGTATTATCCTTATTCATTCTCTCATCTACTTTTGAAAATGCATGTTAGTCTTAGGAGAAATAAATATGTTAGTTATCCCTTTGTCTATCATTGAATTACACCCATTCAATGGGGGTTTGATTACTTATCCGTAGGCAGTTTTCCCTATAACAGAATTATAAACTCCACTATGAAAGAAATTGGTTTTATTTCATTAGTTTTTTTAGGTGTTTTTCTTATTTCTTTTCATCTTAGAAAGCTATTGTAGACTCTATAGTGTGCAGAATTAAATCCTAGATGCATTAAAGTTGACTTGATTGATTTTTGGGTGGTTTTTGTTTCTTTGTTCCTTATTTTCCCTTATGCTTGCAACTAATATTGAAAACATATGCGACCGACCGTGTGTTGCCTTTATAAAAGGTGAAACAATAACCCTCTTTCACTTGTTACTATATAGAAACTTGCGACCATCCCTATTTGGCCATTGGTTGTTGCAAAAACAAACCCAACCGAGTCCTGTAGGTGAAATTTTCAGAGTTTTTTAGCCTTTTCCTTTCCTGATTGAGTTTGTTTTTGCTTGGGAAAGTTATTGGTTATCATTCACTGACCTATGCATCTTAGCTATTTGGAGTTCTTTTGCATCAAAAAAGGGTTAAAAATAATCACATTACATTTTTAATCATCTTAGGTGTTTGCATTTTTTAACTCATTTGAATAAAAAAAAGATTTAAAAAACATTTCATTACATCTTTCAATTATCTTAGGTATTGGTAGTTTTATCTCACTTGAATAAAAAAAGGGTTAAAAATAATTGAATTATGTTTATCGATATAATTTTTAGGCATTTTTTGACTTTTAGCAAAAGATGCATGTAGGAGTTGGTTTGTTTTAGAGATATGCATATTCTTGAATTTTTGTTTGTTAGTTTGTTTGAGTGAATTGATTACGTTTTTGAAAAGTTTGTAAAAAAGGGAACCTCCAAATCCCTTCCAATTTGCGTAGTATTCATGGAAAGGAAAAGTAAAGTAAAATTTTCATTTTAAATCTTTTTCCTTTATAATTTCAGTAAATTGAAAGAGTTAAAAACACCATTAAGTTCACACAATACCTTTGAGTAAATAACATACATTAAAAGAAATGTCAATCTTAAAAAGAAATAGACGTTTTCTTTATAGAAAACATATTTTAGTCTAAGTTCTAGGGCCTTGGTGTAGTAGTGGAGAGTAAATTCTCCAAGGCCACATAATTGAACTAGGAATTGAATAAAGAGTGACAAATCTTTTAGTATAAAGGAGTGTTTGTTACACATGATTTTGGTCATCTTGGTGATGTATTAACAATGGTGTATTCAGGGTCCCAACAAGGACTTTTTCCCTGAGAAAAGTGGACGTTTTCTCCTTCCAGAAAACATATTTTCAAAGTGATTTTGCAAGCTGCATATGATCTAGGGTGCAAGAATCCCTCATTCTCGTAGGCCACCTACACCTAGGGTGCGAACTTCTCATAGTTTGCTCCATACATAGGGTGCGAACCTGTTGTCAAGCTTGGAAAAGAGAAGAGGTCTCGAGTGTTCTAGAAGGGAATCTTCTAGAAAATGAGTTGGCATTCATATGGTTGTCATTTTACTGACTTCTCAGATTTGATGGGATCATCCTCATCCATGTAACCATCTCTCCTTCTCGTATATATTGAAAGGTTTCTCATGGAAAAGGTTAAGCAAGATTGAATGAAGAATTGATGTAAGAATTGTGTGAAGAACCCTGCTTGGACAGAGGCTTGAAGGCTCTAGTTGGTCTATCAAGAGGAATTGGATCTTCTTCATGCAAGAACAAAGCAAGTGTGTGTGTTGGAACCAAGGGTCACTGAAAGGAATCTTACGACATCAAGGCGATCAGGTTGTATCTTCTACTTTCGATTAATATGATACAATGACATGTCACTTTCCCATAAAGTCACTCTTACTTTATTGTGTAATTCCTTGATCATATGCATAAGTTGACGTTGAATACATTTTGTTATCTTCACTTTGGTTGGTTTGTGTTGTCTTGGTCTCGACCTCACGAGAGCACCGGAGCGAAGCGGGAGCAACAAAGACCAAAGGAAGCGATATAAAGGTATGCCACTTATTCCTCCTTATTAGTAGATTCAATGATTGCAACTTAGGGAAAGAGTCATGTCCTATCCTATTTTGTTCTAGATCCAGGCATATCTAGGGAGATCTGTTAGTGTCCGCACCTACCGATTAGTCCGATAACAAAATTGGCGACCATACTGGGGATGCAACCCTTTTTTTGGTGATTTTTGGTGTTTTTCCTTGGCCATTTGCTCTTACCTTACCATTTTTCATTTCTATCAATCTCTGAGTCTTGAGGAGACCATGACAGGCTCTCTGGGTCCAGAGGTTCCTTCAATTTTTTTGTCTTTTTTCCAAAATTTTCCTAGTTTTAGTCATTCTCGCACTGAACCCTTTTATTACCTGTGAGAACTACTGGAGTTCTCACCCTACTGTGCAGTCTAGTGCGAACATCTTGCACTTTGATTGTGACTAGCCTGCGAGAATGCTCCATTCTCGCACTATACACTATTGCTTGCTTGCGAACCCATTTTGCAAAATTTTGGGATTGAGGTCTTTTGTATGCCCAGATACCCAGATTTGTATGTGTGTCTGAAGAGAACTTCTTGGGCCACTGATTGATTGTTTCTTGACTTCAGATTTGGTGAATGATTAGTCTTCAGAAATCGAAATATCTTCTTGTTCATTTTTCTCAACTGTTATCTCTTGACCTTTTCTTAACAAGGATATAATCTTAGGGCCTAAAATCCGAGTGCTTGTTTGGTTGGGAGCCGGTGATCGGTTTAAAAGTTGGGATTATTTGTCTTTCTCAATTGCTCATTGCTTGGAAAATTGTTGCCCGCGTGCATTTGAAAAGACTAGTCTTGTATGCTTGTTATGTTTGTCTTCATTGAAAGATTGGTTTGGGTTTTGTTGTATATTGTTTTTCATTAGTTGTTGGTTTTTCTTAGTTTCACCACTGCTGTGTGGTTTCTATTGAAAATTAAAAAACATTTTTCTTTTTAAAAACAATTTTTTATTTTGAAAATATTGGCATTCAATTGTTGAAATAGAACGAATAGAGAATCGACATTGGCCGTGATTTGTTGATATTGCATTTTCAAAGAAGATTATATATCGTAGTTCAAGATTGTTCCAGAAAAATCCTCTTTCCCTCCCGTAAATAGGATTCATTGAACAAGAATTGATATTTTTTCATTCCTATCTATGAATTGTTGGGTCAGAGTCACACACAACATCAGTTTCATCTCTGTCTCCTTTGAGTAATAACAGTCTTTGATAATATCGCACAAATTTTAAAATTTAACTAGTAACTCTTTTCTAGGACTCTATTACACCAACATTAGCTAGGATAGAGCTTTGGAATAAGGCAGAGATATACACTCTCCAAAGCACAAAACACACCATAGCATCTTGTGTTAAGGAGTGCCAAATTCCATTTGCAACATTTTGTCCTAGGAAGCCCTTCTCACACAAGGGTCAAACCCGAGGTCGCATTGATATTGATAGAGTTACTCACCCTGATTTGTTGATATCGATGTAGGGATTGCACGTATTATGGGGTTCACTTGAAGGTATACCCACAATGATGAGTGGAAGCCTCTCAAGTTGATTTCGGGCTAGATACCCTGCCCTTGCGTGTGGATCGGACTGTCGACTGTCCCCCCAGGATTTATTGTTGTTTGTGGTAACTTTAGTTGCCTATCTTCTTAGGGTCTTACACAAGGTGACTGTGAAGGGGAAAGTCTTCACGGTACCTGGAATCGACGTTGGCCAAACTCACTCGGGCTCCTTGGAGGGTATACCCATGATTATGTGTGGGAGCTTGTACCAGGGTATGAGTCTGTTAAGCAGGTCGTCAACGTAACTTTTTCACCCTAGCCCAGCCCCTTCTCGTCTCATTGTTGCGACGTTGGATTTCATCACCAACTAGTGACTTCGGAATTAGAAGGTCTTGTTTGCTTGGTGTTCTTTCCTAGATTTTTTACTAGCGCATGCTGTTTGTTTACCCAGGTTGACCATAGAATTTTATTCGCAAGTTTTTACCTCATTCACAATTGACCCTCCACGTTGCTCATGTATAATGCAAGGCTTAACCCCAGAAAATCTGGAAGGTTCTCAACCCTTGCCTATCAGCTCACTAGAGGGCTCTCCTCAACAGAGTGAAGTCCAAGACGTCACCACTCTACAAGTGGAAAGAACTGACTCTCTAGAATGGTTTCGAATTACCAATTCTTGAGAGGACTTTCGAATTCATCCAGACTCCGAGAGACATATTATGCGAGTAAATTCTTCTGGAGACTTGGTTGTTTTGTCTTCTGGATCACCGACTGGACCTTTTCCATGACTTGAGGGTCAAGATCCTTTTTGGACTACTGGTGTTTTTAGATGGGATCTATTTGGCTTAGAAGTAGGTGTTGAAATCACCGTCTCACCTACATTCCCTGAAACCTCTAACCCAGACACAATACCTTTTACTACTGCTTATTATTTCCCCGGTACAGAAGCTCCAAGAGCTAACCACATCTTGACTCTCCCTTTACAAATGGTCCATTACACAGATACTACGAGTCTTCACACCGGGATTACTGTGACTAGACAAGACCCTATTGGTACACTGCTTTCGCGCATAGTCACCCTGAATCTTCCACCCGGATACCGTGCGTTGAATGCCTCTATTCCCATTCCTACACACATCACATACAAAACTCCTGGTGGTCCCTCTTCTTCTGGGCACTCTCCTCCCAGTTTCATCCCGACACTTCCTCCGCCGCCTTTCAGAGGACCTTTTCCATCCTCTATCGGAGGCGTTGATCCTAGTGGAACCATTCCATCATTCACACCAAATTACTAGATTCCTGTTGGTGGAAAATTTCACCAAGGAGGCCCAAATCAACCCCCCCTTGCAGGGCAAATACCAATTGGAACACAACCCCCGATCGGAGCACAACCCCCACCGATCCCACCCTATGGAAAAAACATACCTCTATCCTTGGCCCAATATTGGAACCATCTGATACAACATAATCCTCAATTAACTGGGGGGAAACAACCTCCAGCTACATCCGTTATACCCCCTAGTATTGGCCAACCATATCCAAATACATCCAATCCTATTTTGGGCTCGAATGTTCAACCCCATGCCCCTGTTCAAGGATACAACCCCATGAATTACTTTCCTCCACAACAACCACCGAATCTGCCTGGGTCTTCACATTATATGCAGGCTTCTTATGTTCCCACTGGTTTGTGGACATGAATCCCTCCCCAAAGCCACCAGTACCCGCATGTGAATAGACAATTACCTTTTTTAGCCACTTTGGACCTCCCGGATCTGTCGAGGATTTTAAATGATCCGATCCGTCACTCTCCCCAATGGCCTGCCATACCAGCCAAACTACCATCTGACATCCCTAAATTCGATGGAAAAGCGGGAGAGGACCCGAATAATCATGTAATGACTTTTCACCTTTAGTGCTCATCCAACTCCTTGATGGACGACTCTATTCATTTATGCCTTTTTCAACGAACTCTCACGGGTTCTTCCGCAAAGTGGTATATAGAATTACCATGAGGTTTCTTCACCGACTTTAACACCCTCACTATGGCTTTCCTCACCCACTACCAGTTACCGATTCGCTATGAAACAGGGACTGAGATTTTGAGGTCTTTTAAACAAACCAAAGCCACTCATATCTCTGATCACATTCATGAATGGTGACAGAGACGGTGTTTCATCAAACTTGAACTTCCCGATCAGTTGCTGGAAGAATGGTTCACGGAATCATTTGTGAATGAAATCGATCGTGACATCACCACGGGTGGAGTTTTCACATAAGAACAGGCCATTAGTCGTGCTCAATACCTTGACCTCGTTTACTCATAAACGGGTACTCTTTACGACTTACTCCCTGATGCACCTCATCCTTCTACTAATGCCACTTCAACTACCCATGCTACTTCTCATGTGGCTGACGATGTGAATGGCACCTTCCATGCCCAACCACATTCCGTCCAAACCTCCAACAACAACCCCAAACCCATTTCTTCTAATGTTCAAAATGCTCCGTCTCCTACCCCTCCCACCAGCAAGACTTTCGAGGTAAATGTTGTTCAGTCTACCCTTGCCGGTAAAAACAAATCTAGAAAGGGAAAGGGTGAGAATAAGGACACAAATAATTTGCAAGAAAAAATAACCAAAACACCACCTATTGACAATAGGGATAAGTGCAAACCCCGATTATGGACAAAATGATTATGTATGTTATGGAAGACACCCCCTGGGACGATGGAAATCATTGTTCCATCCTCTTCTTGGAACAACACACCATCGAGAGCTACCAACGGATCTTGACCCTATCGACCGTTGTCGTCATTTCCACTGTTCCCGAGTCTACACACGATGTGTTTTCCGAAGGTAACTTAAGCAATATCTCACCCACCATTCCCCTCAACATATCCATAAAACCTAGAATTGTCTAAAATGTACACATCGGAGCTTCGTGTTCCCCTGATGAAATCGTCACCTACAAGTCACTTTTCAAAGAATTTCGTGATGTATTCATCTGGAGCTATGAAGAAATGCCGGGTATTGACCCCGACATTGTGATACATGAGATCAAGACATACGCAAATGCTAAACCCGTGCGGCAATGCCTTCGTCCGGTCCACCCATGTAAAGCGACCGCTATCAAGCTTGAAGTCGAGAAACTTCTCAAAGCCAGCTTTATTTACTCGGTGGATCTCACTGACTAGGTTTCCAATCTTGTCCCAATCAACAAGAAACAAGGCACAATTTGCATGTGCATTGATTATAGGGATATTAACAAAGCATGTCCTAAAGACAACTTTCCTACCCCCTTCGTCGACCAGATTGTCGATGATTGCGCCATAAGTGAAATATTCTCTCTAATGGATGGTTTCTCCAGATATAATCAAATCAATATTGTTCCCGAGGACCAACACAAAACCACTTTTATTTGTCCTTGGGGCACTTTTGCCTATTAGAAACTTCCTTTCAGTCTCAAAAACATTGGTGCAACCTTTCAACACGCTATGTCTTATAACTTCCATGATATCAAGCACATCGTGCAGACATATCTTGATGACTAACCTGCTCATTCCATGCACAGGGTCAATCATCCAATACACCTCCGAGCCATTTTCCTTTGATGTCAGTTCTACCATATACGCTTGAATCCTCACAAATGCATTTTCTGCGTAGAATCCAATCGAATTCTAGGCTTTATTGTTTCACGTCAAGGGATCTGGGTAGATCCTTTGAAGGTCAAGGTGATTCTCAATCTCCCTCCTCCTTCTTCACTTCGCCAGTTACAAAGTTTGCAAGGGAAAGAAAACTTTCTTCTTCGTTTCATCCCAAACTATGCCGAGATAACTCTTGGATTTACACGACTACTGAAAAAGGGGTCCAAGTTTGTGAGGGATACCATCACAAAAAAAGATTTCAAAGCTATGAAACTGTCCCTGACACGTGCTCTGCTTCTTTTCCCCCCTGGTTACAGTCGCGATTACTTCCTCTACCTCGCAGCCTCGGATTACACCATCGCTATGGTTCTCGTTCAGGAGGATGATTCTCATGACAAACACGTCATCTATTACTTGATTCAAATTTTAACACCTATCGAAACCAAGTATTCACATGTCAAAAAATTGGCCTTGGAAACCATCCAAGCAGTTCAACGTTTCCGGCACTATATCCTCTCTCACAAGACTACGGTAATTTCTACCTGCAACCCTATGCAACACATTCTCACACGTCAACTGCTAGGGGACAAATAATCCAAATGGATCGTGATACTCTAGGAGTTTCACTTGGAATTCGAACCCACTAAGTCCAAGAAATCCTTAGTGTTTGCTAAGTTGATATGCAACTTTCCCTACTCTGAGATGGAAAAGGTGGCAACCGATTCATTACCTGACGAATCCCTTTTCCTGATTAGTTATGATGATATTTGGTATGGAGATATTATCATATATCTCCAAACCCAGACTTTCTGGCCCAATTTGTCTAGTACTGACGACCATCGAATACGCTATCAAGCCCGTCAGTACATTATCCTCGGTGATACCCTTTATCGTCATGGGATTGACTCAGTTTTTTGATATTGCCTCACATTTGACGAAGCTAAGAAAGCCTTAAATTACAACCATTCTAGAGCTTGTGGTGGTCACATGTCTGGGTATGCCACTGCCCAGAAAATCTTGTGAGCTGGGTATTTTTGGCCCTCTTTATTTAACGATTGTATAATTTCCATCCAAAAATACCACGCTTGCCAGACCTACAACCATAAAATACGATCACATCCCGCTCCTCTTCACCCTGTGGTCTCCATCGGTCCTTTTTTGAAATGGGGTATTGATTTCATGACATGTTACCCTCACTCAGTCGGGGGGCATGGATACATTATTGTAGCCGTAGACTATTTTACGAAATGGGCCGAGGCGATGTCGACATTTGACAATACCGGGAAGACTGCAACATTATTCATATTCAATCACATCATAGCTCATTTTGGTGTTCCTCAGGCTATCATTATCGATCATGGTAGCCACTTTATAAAATTCATGATGTCTGAACTCACTGAAAAGTTGGGTCTTCTCCATGAAAACTCAACGCCCTATTACCCACAAGCCAATGGCCAAGTTGAAGCAATTAACAAAGTCCTCATAACCATTCTTCGACGAATGATAGGGATTCACAAAATGAGTTGGCACACAATGTTTTTTTCAGCATTGTGGGCTTACCAGATGTCCGTTAAGTCTGCTACCAGGTTTACACCATTCCAGTTAGTCTATGGTCTAGAAGCCATCCTGCCGATTGAATGTGAGATACCCTCCCTAAAACTAGCCGTCGAACTCCTACCAAAAAATTTTGCTGAAGAAGAACGCCTGTTGTATCTCATGCGATTGTACGAAACTCGACGTGACACTACCCTAGTCATAAAAGCCTAGAAGAAATGTGTCAAGGCCCAATACGAAAAACATGTCAAGCCTCGCATTTTCTCCGAAGGAGATCTGGTTCTCCTTTACGAACAATATCAAGATATGATAGGAGATGGAAAATTTGAAGCTATGTGGCAAGGTCCTTACATCGTTAGACGGGTGTTGGATAAAGGAGCTTACGAGTTAGTAGATTACGATGGTATCCCTTTGAGTGAACCCAGAAATGGGTTGTACTTAAAGAAGTACTATGCCTAAGATCACCTGTGCATGAGTACTTGTATTTTATTGTATCATACTTCTTGTGTGTTACTGTAGTATGCTTTTTCATTATCTGGTCTCTACCCTTATGTTATGTTGTGTTTGGTTTCCAGATGTCAGAGTCTTCACTACCCCACATTAGCTTCGCTGATGGTGCTAGCCGTAGTACTCAGAAGCTTGCTTCTACTACTTGGGCAATTTACGCCCCTACAAATGAACTTATCACTCTATGAGGTGTGTGTCTCAGCCGTGCGACCAACAATATTGCAGAGTATAGCACCGTTATCGAATTGTTGATTGATGCTATCTCTCTCGGTATCTGTCACTTGGTTGTGTGACTCGATTCACAATTAGTAGTACTACAGTTAAGTAATATCTATGTTATTCGAAGTCCTACTTTATTATGGGTGTATTTACGAATTCACCTCTTGGAACGTTATTTTGATTATATTGAGTATCAACATATTCCTAGATGTCTAAATACATTAACCGATGCATTGACTAACTATGTATTAGACAAACATTTGGACCATTTATAAACCAATCACATCACATGTATCACATAACACAAGATAAGATGGTAGAATTCGTATATATGTATATAACGATCAAAAGTTTGTTACAAACAAATTCTGTCCGAGGACCAAAATTTCAAAATCTGAAGCTCGTAGCTTCTACAAAGTAGCGTCATGGGTGACGATCGCGATAAAAAACGACTGCCCGAGCAACCCTATGAAGCAGTCGACCAATAGAATCTGACACGCCCACTGTATGGCGCTGATAACGTCGAGGGACCTCTCCGATAGGCATGTCCAGAATGTTAGCAGTCAACCCCTCTAAGTTTTTCTCCACTGCCTCATAATATTTAGCATCCCATCATGGAACTGGAGCCACCTCTCCTTTTCGCTGAATAGGAGAGGTACCCGGAGGTCGATACATCGCCATGTTTGTGTCATCAAAAAGAATTTTTGTAATTAGACCTTGGACAAACATAAAAACATTGGATATGATAAAAATCACTAAAACATTTAAAAGAAAAAAATGTGTACTTTTTACTTAGATCTCCCCACTGAGCATCCTCAGGTAAGGCCAAATCCGGATCCCCTCAAAAATCCAACCCGACATAGGCATAATTGTCGACCATCAACATCTGTGGCCACAACCAGTCAAAGAAGGAATCATTGTATTTGATGATAGGCCCAGCTACATGTCGGGCCATGAGGTTTCACCACCTCAGCATCCTCGGATCCTGTGGGGTCGGTAAACCCCACTCAACCTGTAATCTCAGCAAGGGGACCCTCTCAAGAAAGAAGGACACCAAAAGTGATCCGTACCTGAATTGCTTCAGGTTACCTCTTCTGCATTTTGTCAACTACCTCTTCATACTGCGGAGGACTACATCCACCCAGTTGAAGACTCATGGCTTTGTACACTCGATTGTGTAATGGAAGTAGCTCTGGAGAGCCATGTGTGGAGTAGTGCTCCTAGCTATACGAGCAATGGTGAACAAGATGGTGTGAAGGGTCAAATCGTGGACCCCCCAAATGGCCACCTTTCCTTTGCTTCTTTCCGCCTTTGGAACAGAGTACTGATGACAAAAATCACTCATAGGCATCCCACCACCTCGGCTACCAGTCAAGCTAGCATGGTACCTACTCCGTGACAGTCCTGTTAGGAAGTAAATTTCCTCGATATCCAAGGACAATGTGTGGGATCCCACATGGAATATTTGTTGGTCCATGTCCCACATATGAACGAGGTACTCCAACAACCTGACTTGGGCCCTCATGCCCGGGATCCAAAAGAATTTCAAGAGACCACAATCTCGAAGAGCGGAAACGGTGCCCGGGTCATTCCTGACAATAACATCATCCTCTTCATGCTCTCTTTTGTGCCACTCTAGCATCGTGATGGTTAAATGTCTGCACAAGAACCATAAGAAGAGAGTCAACAACTCATTTCAAGCCTTGGCATATTTTTCATTGAGCAAAAATGTAAGTAAATTTTCATTTTGTGGCCCTCACAGGTGCCCCTTTAGCACAGTGCGAGGTTCTCATAGGTGCCTTTGGGGCCACCTGCGAGAATCATGCATTCTCACAGGTCCCATATGGCTAGCCTGTGAGAACGCCTGGGCGCAAGTTTGGCCCTAAAACAAACTCAAAAACTTGAAATTTTCCAATGAAAACAAAAAATTGAACCATGAAAAAGTAGAAGACAGAGAGTTTACCTCGTTGACGAAGACGGTTTGCCAAATGGTTGCTTGTACCTTCCACACTCGAGCACTAAAATTCAAGGGCAAAAGAGGGATTTTGGGCTAAATTCTTGGCAAAGTTACAATGACTATGGTAAAATCCCTTTTACCCACTTATATTTACTTTTTACCATTTTTGTTGATTTTTATAATTGTTTTATTCATCAAACCTAATACCTAATATCCCTATGAGTGCGACTTTTTGCAGATATGACAACTTTGAAGTCTATATGAAGGAGTACAGATATTTTTCTCTGTTTCATCGCATGCTTAATTGCTTTTTATGGTTTTTAGACAAAACCTCGAGCTTGGTCTTTGTTCGTTCTCACGCTCGAAAATACATGAGAATGTAATCGAGCATACTTTTATCACTTTTTCGGGCTCATCAAGGTTATACGAAAAAGAAACCCCCTAGAGTCCTCTTTAATCTCTTTTCAGACTCTCTAAACATGAAAAGATTACCGAGCGATCTTGCTATTTTCACGCTCATTAAAGTATTTGAAGAAAGCATCTATTGAGCGATAATTTATCTCTTTTTCGGTCTCATCAGACTATTTTATGAAAAAGGAACTGAGAGAGTTCTCTTTTGAGTGTTTTTCCAGACTCTATAATCATGAAAAACCTTTGATTTTTCTATCTTTGGACTCGTTAAACACACATCGAAAGACCTATAATGGGACCGAACCACTCCTTCCCGGGGTTCGTTAAACATACTCCGAGGGACTTGTCTGAAGGATGAGCTTACATCAACAAGCATATGTTATCCTCCTCAAGCTTGCGTAAAAATAAAGAGGCACTCGCCAGAAATGGTGGGGGGAAATTTGGGAAAGGGATGTGTTTTCGTATTCATATTATTGGCAGTAAGTGTCGCTCTTGAACATGACACCCCCTATTCACTATTTGAAGCTAGTTTGGGAAATCCATTTGTCTCTCATTCAAGTTGTCGCGAGATCATATCCTGAGTCGTCTCTGAGTTAATGCTGCAAAATCCCTGGTCATGTCGTTCATATGTTCAAGAGAAGTTCATCTAAAACCTTTATTTGAGTTGGCCATCTGCAGTTTTCCATTCTTACCAAGTCAGCCTTCCCCGTGTCCATTGTCATCTATATTCATACTCTGTTTCACCTTCAAAATCTATTACTTATTTCGTGTCATTGATGGGGGATACATCAAGGCCCTCCTGTGACGAGTCTTGTTCCATCGACTCCAACTCATTATCCGGAAACAAGACTTAGAAATTATTTGGTACCTTGGAACTTGCATGCCTCAATGGCAGGTTCTCTCGCTTTCGACAGTGGGTTTTCATCATTGACCCCTAATCAAGAGATTCCGTTGAATGTTCGACCTCAGCTCATTTATTCACATTCATTGGATTGTACTAGTGTACCTTGGGAGTCATTGACATTAACGATGATTTCCCTCGCACTTGTTAACAGTTTCATTAATGACCGGTAATCAAGTGGTTTCTACCATGTTCAAATTTGGCACATGTAATCACATGGCTAGATTCGTACTTTCATGTGATGGGATTGAAGACCCTGGATTTCATCTTTTTGATCCAGGCTGCGATGGAGTATGTATGATTTACATCGACACATAGATCCACTTTGTATGTCACGTGGCTATGTCGTCCTAATTTGAGTCTTCTCGCATAGATCCACAATGTATTCCTAGTGGCTATGCAGTATTTGTTGACGGGATGGATCCACAGTGTATGATTGGTGGCCATGACCCACGTTCATGATGTCATCCATTTGTGATCTGAGTATGGGAATGCCTACCTCAGAACTGGTATTATATTCTGCAGATGCTTGGTTGTTTGCAGGTTTCCGATTAGGTGCACTCCTGGTTTTCGACATACATATACAGTTGACAAAGTATTTCGGATGTCACTGATTCCGACCTCATACTTTGGGGGGCATTCTTCTACACATGATTTTGGTCATCTTGGTGATGTATTAACAATGGTGTATTCAGGCTCCCAACAAGGACTTTTTGCCTAAGAAAAGTGTACCTTGTCTCCTTCGAGAAAACATATTTTCAAAGTGATTTCGTAGGTTGCATATGACCTAGGGTGCAAGAATCCCTCATTCTCGCAGGCCACCTACACCTAGGGTGCAAACTTCTCGCAGTTTACTCCATACATAGGGTGCGAACCTGTTGTCAATCTTGGAAAAGAGAAGAGGTCTTGAGGGTTCTAGAAGTGAATCTTCTAGAAAATGAGTTGGCATTCGTATGGTTTTCATTTTACTGACTTCTCAGATTTGATGGGATCATCCTCATCCATGTAACCATATCTCCTTCTCCTATATATTGAAAGGTTTTTCATGGAAAAGGTTAAGCAAGATTGAATGAATAATTGATGTAATAATTGTGTGAAGAACCCTGCTTGGACATAGGCTTGAAGGCTCTAGTTGGTCTATCAAGAGGAATTGGATCTTCTTCATGCAAGCACAGAGAAAGTGTGTGTGTTGGAACCAAGGGTCACTGAAAGGAAGTTTGCGACATCAAGGTGATCAGGTTGTATCTTCCACTTTCAATTAATATGATACAATGGCATGTCCCTTTCCCATAAAGTCACTCTTACTTTATTGTGTAATTCCTTGATCATATGCATAAGTTGACGTTGAATACATTTTGCTATATTCACTTTGGTTGGTTTGTGTTTTCTTGGTCTCGACCTCACGAGAGAACCGGAGCGAAGTGGGAGAAATAGAGACCTAAAAAAGTGATATAAATGTATGCCACTTATTCCTCCTTATTAGTAGATTCAATGATTGCAACTTAGGGAAAGAGTCATGTCCTGTCCTGTTTTGTTCTAGATCCAGGTGGATCTAGGGAGATTTGTTAGTGTCAGCACCTACCAATTAGTTCGATAATAGTGCTTGCTAGGAAATAACATCTAACACATATTTCAAACACTATGGTCAAGATGAGAAAGTAAAGAAGAATATCCCCTCTCTGCTTGTTTAGTAGGTTATCATGACATATATTGGGGTTTTAGATTGAAGTGGCAAGTCCTTGAGGTGAAAATACTTTTCTATAGAGCTTTAGGTTAAGGACTTTGTCATGTATTCCCTACCCATACGCATATGCTTGAATCATGAATGTTCCCCTTAACTATCGATTGTGAAGTGGTAGACTTCGTAGCGTTTCCTAGGGTATTACTTGGTGGCTACAAGTGGGATGCGATTGCAATACTCGAGGCAGACAAATAATCTCCATTTAAGTTCACCCTGGAAGGTTCCCTTCATCATGAGGGTAATTTCACCTTGGGTGATTGTTGCATGAAGGTTATTGTAACTATTTCTCACACCTTCATTAATTAGCCCTAGACCTTAATAATCCCATGTTTTTCAGAAGGGCCCTTTTGATTGTTAGTTTCTTGTTTGTTGGAGCTTATATATTTTTAGGGTGTTCTCTATGTTGGTTTGTGTCTCATTGGAATGAGTTTATTTTTATTTCATTTGAAACACATATTTCACCATGGCTGACCAACCTACTTGTAACTATCGTAGTAAGTTAGGGTTTCCTCCCGAGATAAAGGAATCACCGACCATTAGGTGGTGAATATCCACATGGATGACACACACATAGTTGTAGACACCCCTTCCTCAGATTCAAAGGAGGTTGAACACTCGGAGATTGAAGTCATTGATAAAAAAATTCTACTTAATTTAAATACCCCTTTGACAGAGCTTTTAGGCCATGTTTTTATTCAGGTGCATGAACCACCTTTGCTTGATACTTTTTCCTTTTTGAGGAGATCACATATGATGTTAGGAATCAATGGGTCATCTAGTGTGGGAATGCCTACTCTTACTACCTCAAGTGTGTAGGGAGGAGTCATCATTGGCACCTCCATATCATCTGTTAGTGGGATACATACTCCCATTCCTTGCCTCATACATAGAGTTCCCCTAATTGGGTAAATCGACTAGTCATTACACCTATTCCTCCAGTAAATATTCCTATCTTTTACATGCCCACTATGTCCACACATTTTCCCACATTTAGATTCATTTTTGATAGGGGGAAAATCCTTGGTTATAACATTGGTAGTGGGTTTCCGCCTATGTACGGTATACCCATAGGTAGATCAATAGTTATTAATGGATGTTTTTTTTTTGGTTGGAATGTTAAACATGGGTTTGGCCCCACAAACAACACTACACATGCCTAGGGGGGATCTATGACTTCCAGTGGGCTATAAGGTCCATCACTTATGCACCATAATACATTTTCCAACACTTCGTTTCATTCTTGGCTACTTTGAACTTACCATATTTATCCTGATTGACAAATGACCCCATCAATTGTCTCTCATCTTGACCAACTATATGGAATAAATTACCATCGGACATACCCAAGTTTGACGGATGACCTGGAGAAGATCCTTCTACCCATGTCATGATGTTCCACCTTTGGTGTTCATCCAATTCCTTGGTGGACGATAGTGTGATATTACACCTTTTACAATGCACCATAACCAGGAGAATCGCTAAGTGGTATATTGAATTATTAAGTGCTTCATTTCATAATTTTTCATCTTTAGCGATGGAATTCTTGATCCATTTTCAACTTTTGATATGTTATGAAATTTGAATAGAGATATTGATGTCCTTACATCAAATCACTGACACACATATTTCTGATCATATTCATGAATGAACATGGTAACATAGGCTCATTAGAGTTGGAATTCCAGACCAATTTCTAGTGGTTTGTTTTGTTAAGTATTTATTTCCTAATATCACTAAGGATGTCATGATGTTAGAAGACCTCATAGAAGAGAAATTTATATTACACGCTCAATAGACAGATTTGATTTATTCTCAATCTGGAACATTGTATTAGTTGATACCTCATGCTACTTGTCCATCAATAGATCCTTCTAAACCCACCTTAGGACCACATGCTGATGGTGCGATTGGTTATGTTGGCATCATAAGTCACTCCTCGATTGTAGCAGGAGAAAACCCCAATGCCCATCAGTTTAAATGTCATGATTTGTTTGTAAAAGGGGATCGAATGGAAGTAAACTCAGAACAATATCATTTTAACTCAAAAAACTAGGTTGGAACAACTAAGACATGTGAGGTCTTGATCTAATTTAAGCCAGTAATTTTTCATAGTGGTGAGTAAGTGGAGGGAATGACAAAGGAAATAAAGTATGCTCTGGACATCCGGTCTTCCAACAGCCTTTAAAAAGGGGAAAAGTCTCAAATATGAGATCCTCTCTGATCTGAGAAACTTCAAGAAAATTAAGATGCTGCAAAACTAATATAAACAAACATACATTATACAGTCATTACAACACCCGACTGGATCATCCATTCCCGGGCTCTTAATATTCAGAGGAAAAAGGGGAGGAAGATGTTGGCTTCCATTAAATAAGAAATCTCAAATATCAATCTATAACTAGGGAACCAGAGGCCTCATTAAAGCTTTACAATTGGGAGCTTCGCTCTACCATCGATCCATACAAAAATACAAAAACTGAGTATATATACTCGAGAAATTTTCCACCTTGGAAGAAGGAGGGTAGATGAGACATTAAAATCCAACTTAGCATGTGCAGGCTCCTCTGGTTAGATGAGGACATCAGATCGGCATGGCTTCTTTAGGAAAACCTGCACACAGGATGATCTTGGGCAGACTACCTACCAGAACCTCCATGCCTTACATTTAAGGAGTGAGGCGAGGTTTCAACCACCTCCTCCTACCTTTATTTACCTCTAGTAGGGATCAGGATCGAGGTCGAGTTGAATTGGCACCTGGAGAATGCGGCGACGCCTCCTGTAGTTAAACTCGACGCTTTGGCCCCTTGCGCAGCTCTTTCGATCACCCCAAGTGACCACGGGCCGTGACCTTGTGCCTATCTTCAAAGGCGCTTTTTTCGTTTTTCATTTCGGCAATTCCAGATGCAGTGGAGGAGCGACCCCCTATCTTTCAAAGTCTCGGTAGCCAAAATGATGAAACGGCTAATCCGCAATCAATGGCCGGATTTGATTTAATATGGATGGTCACGATGAACCTTAATGTATTTCAGGGATTCTCCCACTGGGAGTTCTCGTTCCTTTTCTCTCAACCCTTGTATTTCAAAGTCCCGGTAGCCAAAATGGTGACTGGACTTAATTGCACGCCATGTGTCCTTCACGATTAACGATCCTGATTCTTTCAGGGATTCTCTCACCGGGAGCTCCAAAATCCCTGAAATGTCGACTAGTTGCCACCTGTCCCCCTTCTTTAGGACCTGCCTTTCCATACGACCCTGTGCTATGACCATAGGCCCGCACCCAAAGGTGCCTTCACATTTCACGTATCGTGGGTGGAAGGGAGTCAACCCTTGTATTTCAAAGTCCCGGTAGCCGAAATGGTGACTGGACTTAATCAGGCGCCATGTGTCCCGACTGGATCGGACGACCATGATCATTTCGTGACTTTGGCCCTAAGGGATGAGCCCATGCGCTAAACCTTGTGAAAATATGTGGCTCTGCCTTACCCGATGACCGTTGATCTGCTCCATCGATGGATCTTCACCGCTAAAAAGAAAAAATGCCTGCCCGCTTGATTTTTAACCCTAAAATAGAGACTTTATGCATGTTGTGCTTGGGCGCTCATGATTGCGACCTTTGAATAAAATGCATTTGATGGGTTTTTAAACCCCATTTCTACACATTTTACACCAAGGGTATGAAATCAGAGAGAAACACCCCCCTTGCAAGAATTGGCGCTAACATTAGGCTCCATGGGGGATAGAGTCGTCTCTGTGATGCTCTAAGAACTCCTTCTGCAGTTCCAGTTGCCTTCTGTTGGGCTATGGAGTCAAGCTCAAAACACCCTGCTTAAAAATACATGTCGATAAGTGAAAATAAAAGATAAACACACATGCTCCAAGGAGCTTATTTATGTACAGTCTTAAACTAATAAATTCCTTTACATGGGGCTAGGTGAAAGCAAACTTCCACCATAGCTAATCAAACAACTTCATGAATAGAAGCTCCTTCCTTCTATCGATGATCACAAACATATGGTGTAACCGTGGCAACAGAATGGTTACGCTCTTCAACTCCTCCTTACACGATGAAGTTGAGATGAAATAGGGTGGCTCAAAATTTTGAAGGAAATACAACTCCATGTACTCCTTCACAGGCTCATAGGACTAGTGGCAAACTCCAAAAAATGGACGGCAGGCAGCCTCCTTTGCTACACAGTTGTTCACGAGTGGATGAATATCTATGGTAGGCCTAGGAGGGTGAGCGACTGGTGTAGGCTGACTGATCTCAGGCGATGGATGCTCACAGGAAGGCCCTGGATAGGAGGTAAACTGCTCCTCTTGCTGCTCCTCTGGTTCTTCTTCTTGGCTCTTCCAAAGGTCAGATTCATAATGGCCATAAAAAAGACCCGTGGGAAAGCTCTTTTCCTCATCATGTTGCTCATGAAGGTTGATTTCCTCGCAATGTCCTTCATTTTTGAACAGAGGAAAATGCTTCACAGTCTGCTCTTTACCAGAGTGATCATCAAAGCTGGGTGAGCACAAAACTCCCCCATATTGTAAAAAAGGAACGATCTCCCGATCCTTCTTTTCAATCCCAAATGTAAATACATCATGGGAAATCTCATGAAGGAAAAGAGAACAATCCTCTTCCATAATGGATTCTTCCTTTAAATCTGAGACAACAGGCTCATTAGGGGAAAAAACTAATGCCTCTACTGCTATGAAATCTTCATAATCACCCTCAGTAGAGCTGCCAAGAGCATCTCCTTCAAGGGATGGAAAATCCTCCGCACATCGTTCAACTTCCTACCTGTCTAGTCTGGCAGTGAGAGATTTTATCAGTTCCATAACTCCGCCCCAAGCATCTTCTCCCTCCTCGCAACCTTCACTCTTGTAACCTTCCTCTGATGTAGACGAATGGGGATGAGAAAGGACTAATTTCTGATCCAAGTCATCGGGATCATCCTCACAGCCTACGTAAGAAGCAACTCTATCTTGTATACAGTTGTTGTATCCCTCACAACAGTTATGAAAAATTAACTCAGGGGGATAAAGCTTCTGAGAATGGGCGGCGAAAGATGCATGAAATTTTACGGGTGAAGAAATGCTAGCAGGGGGTAAATAATGATACCATTTACGAGCATCCCCTGCTAACGAGGACATGAACATTTTCATTAACACATCCTCCTGATGTATCTCCCATTGATGCATGAGTTCATGAAATTCTTCGAGATGTCGAGCAGGGTTGTCCTCTACATGCTCCCTAAATCTAGGAAAATAATAATGCCATTCATTCGGTGAAGGGACAACATTGGGAAAACCAAGAATAGCAGAAAAATTAAAAGGAGAATACCTCTGAGCAGGGATATTTTCCATTTCGAACCAGCGGAGTCACCAATCGATCCTTAAATCATGGAGTTGCCAGGTGAAAGATTCACAGCTTTGAATGTGTTTGGTCTTTGTTCCCATCAAAGACCAAATATTAACGTTGTGTCCTCCTAGAAAACTTCTCAGGATGAGAAAGCAACTGTTGAAACCTTCTCGAGAAAGCTCCTCTGGGCCAGCTTTCAGGCATGCTAAAGTAGCCACAGCCAAAACAGTGGAGTGGAAATAGTGGAGTTGCCATAGTGGAGTTGCTAGGTGCACAATAGAAATCTTCAAGGGCTCTGATGCCTGATGCACCTTCAGAATTAGAGGCTCAATGTCATTCAATCCTGGGGAAAATATTCAACTTCGTCCCCGTCAACGGAACCAAAAATGTTGGCGTCAGAAGTCACTCCTCGATTGCAACAGGAGTAGAGCCCAATGCCCATTAGTTTAAATGTCACGATTTGTTTGTAAAAGGGGATCAAATGGAAGTAAACTTAGAAAAATATCATTTTAACTCAAAAAACTGGGTTGGAACAACTAAGACAGGTGAGGTCTTGATCTAATTTAAGCCAGTCGTTGTAGTATAGTGGTGAGTATTCCCGCCTGTCACGTGGGTGACTTGGGTTCGATCCCCGACAACGATGCCAGAAATGTTGGCGTCAAAGTCACTCCTTGATTGTAGCAGGAGAAGAGCCCAATTCCCATCAGTTTAAATGTCACGATTTGTTTGTAAAAGGGGATCGAATGGAAGTAAACTCAGAACAATATCGTTTTAACTCAGAAAATTGGATTGGAACAACTAAGACAGGTGAGGTCTTGATCTAATTTAAGCCAGTAATTTTTCATAGTGGTGAGTAAGTGGAGGGAAAGACAAAGGAAATAAAGTCTTCTCTGGACATCCGGTCTTCCAACAACCTTTAAGAAGGGGAAAAGTCTCAAATATGAGATCCTCTCAGATCTGAGAAATTTCAAGAAAATTAAGATACTGCAGAACTAATATAATCAACCATATATTATATAGTCATTACAACACCCGACTGGATCATTCATGCATGGGCTCTTAAGATTCAGAGGAAAAAGGGGAGGAAGATGTTGGATTCCATTAAACAAGAAATCTCAAATATCAATCTATAACCAGGGAACCAGAGGCCTTGTTAAAGATTTACAATTGGGAGCTTCGCTCTACCATCGATCCATACAAAAATACAAAAACTGAGTATATATATTCAATGCAATTCACCACCTTAGCAGCAAGAGGGTAGCTGAGACATTAAAATCCAACTTAGCGTGTGCAGGCTCCTCTGGTCAGACGAGGACATCAGATCGACATGGCTTCTTTAGGAAAACCTGCACACAAGACAATCTTGGGCAAAATTCCTGCCAGAACCTCCATAACTTACATTTAAGGAGTGAGGCGTGGTTTCAACCACCTCCTTCTACCTTTATTTACCTCTAGCAGGGATCGGGATCGAGGCTGAGTTGAATTGGCACCTGGAGAACGCGATGACGCCTCCTGCAGCTAAACCCGACGCTTTGGCCCTTTGCGCAACTCTTTCTATCACCCCAAGTGACCACAGGCCATGACCCTACACCTATCTTCAAAGGAGCTTTTTCCATTTCACGTTTCAACGATTCCAGATGCAGTGGAGGAGTGACCCCCTATCTTTCAAAGAACCGGTAGCCGAAATGCCAAAATGGCTAATCTGCAATCAATGGCTGGATTTGATTTAATATGGACGATCACAATGAACCTTAATGTATTTCGGGGATTCTCCCACCAGGATTTCTCATTCCTTTTCTCCCGACCCTTGTATTTCAAAGTCCCGGTAGCCGAAATGGTGACCAGACTTAATCACACACCACGTGTCCTTCAAGATTAACGGTCCCGATTCTTTCGGGGATTCTCCCACCGGGAGCTCCAAAATCCCTGAAATGTCGACTAGCTGCCACTTGTCCCCCTTCTTTAGGACCCTCCTTTCCATACGACCCTGTTCTATGACCATAGGCCCGCACCCAAAGGCGCCTTCACATTTCATGTATCATGGGTGGAAGGGAGTCAACCCTTGTATTTCAAAGTCCCGGTAGCCGAAATGGTGACCGGACTTAATCAGGCACCATGTGTCCTGACTGGATCGGATGACCATGATCATTTTGTGACTTTGGCCCTAAGGGATGAGCCCATGTGATAAACCTCATGCAACTCTGTGGCTCTGACTTACCCGGTGACCGTTGATCTTCTCCAATAATGGATCTTCACCGCTAAAAAGCAAAAATGCCCGCCCACTTGATTTTTAACCCGAAAATAGAGACTTTATGCATGCTGCGCTTGGGCACTCATGAATGTGGCCTTTGAATAAAATGCATTTGATGGGTTTTTAAACCCCATTTCTATGAATTTTACACCAAGGGCCTGAAATCGGAGAGAAACACCGCCCTTGCAAGAATTGGCACTAACAGGTTCCATTTCCCATGTTTCTATTGGCCAGTTATTGAGATAGATGTAGCACCTGACTATCTCTCATAATCCATCGATGACTAAACTAGCATCACAAAATACCTTGGTCCCTATCCAAACCTTTGATGTTCATTCGATCTAATCAACAAATTCAAAGAACAATCAACAAACTAGAGGTAAGAAGAAGAACATATGATTGTTTTTGGTTCTGGGCAAGGGATTTCCCATGATAATAACGTTAATTCGAGAGGTACTAATGAGAAAAATAAAATGCAATTTCCTTGCAATATCTACACTAGAGATCATCTTACTCATAAGTGTCTTCAAATTGATGACATTCATCGATACTTAGTCCAACAGAAGCCTGAAAACAACTCGTCATCCTAATAAATAATTTTCCCCTATAATAGTAGCAAATGATTGTGATGAACCCTGCAACTCTTCAAGGGGGTGTTGGAACACATATATTTTTCTAACTTCTAGCTCTTAAAATAGATTCCTTTCCCAGTGAAAGTAAGAATAAAGCATGCTTGATTCCTACCGTTGATGAAGTCTTCTATCTAATCAAATGATCCTAATATATTCGGAGTTGTGGAGCCACTCACTCATTAAAGAGTGAAGTCACTAGAGACTGTTTTGGAGTTTCAGGTTTCAGAATTTCACGATTCATGCATTCTGCCATGTCGCACCTACAAAATCCCGATACACGAAAAGCGTTTGACAGATCCTAGTCACCATACACAAATACCTTCCTAAGTTTTAACATATCACTAAGGGTAGTGACTTGTTGAAAATACAATAAAGTTGTTTTGCTGATGCCGAAGCATGCAAACGCCAAAAAGCTAAACCCTTTTTTAAATAAGTTAAATCTCGATTAACAATTAATTAATAAATTCTCACATTCAAAGTTCAGATATTCACCATCCATTGCACTCTAATATGAGGAAGTACGGAACCCCAAAATACTTGAAATTAAGAATGATTATTTAATAGATTAAACATGATTAAGGTTAATTAATCACTTCACGATTTTGTGTTTCAGGGATTCTGTCTCGAGAAACTACCAAAATCACGAAGTCTGAGAATTAAAAAAAAAACACTTAACGATAAACGTGATTAACTAACGGATTGATAAGGATCATCTCATGATTAAATTTTTGTTGAATCGTAGCTCGGGTAAATTCAAATGTCATTCGTCAAACCTTTTGACTACAAACCACCAGACATTAATGACATTAATAATCGATCTGTGGCAAATGATTTCAAATAAGATCTCAGATCACCCCATAAATATTTTCAATAAGGAAAGTGAATGCATCGTCAGTAAAGTATTCGTAACTCAACACACTTAAGGGAAAAGGATATTGAATTTTTAATTCCATTTGAATTTTCGCAGAACATCAAGTTTTAGCAAGCTAAGAATTTTTTGTGTTTCCCTGTAACAGATAACACAATTTTGAGCTTGTGATATCATGGCTCCATGAAAAAAAGATAAAGCCGTTGGTGAAAGCTCGAGCCCGAACACTGATGTCCTTTCAGACACTTCACCCAAAACGATAGATACTGTGACAACCTGGACACATGTATTTGATATTATACAATACGAATTGATCAGTTGCCCAGATGATTCAGGCGACGATGTGAGTGAAACCCAAGCTATTAGATACAAATATGTTGCTCAATTAGAGATGCATAAAATAACAACGTGGCCTAGGCTTGTGCCTTATAATGATATGATTGGTTGGGCCCTGTTGAATGTTGACATCTCGACCAGGAGCATCTGCAATTCACAAAAAGTTGTTGTTGGGTCTTTCTGACCAGATCATTTCCAGGTAATGCACAAATTATCCTCAGTTCCCAATTACATTTATAATTCCACTTTCCTAATGGACTTCGACAAAAATGAATGCACACAATATGGAAAAAACTTACCTGAATTGATCAAGGATTGGTTCTCACATCCTGAGAAATTTAGAGCAGACACCCATGGCATATATGCTCTTGCATCATTAGAACCTCACATTATGTATGTAGCCATGATGTTATGTAGAATTTTTGGGAAGGGAAACTATGCTCATTTCTTATTACCATGGGTACCAATCATGAATAAAGTAGCAGAGGGGTATTCCTTCGATTGGGCCAAAATATTATCTAACAATTTGGTCAGGGAAATCATAGAATATCGGTAATTGAAAGCCAAAGGGAAACATGCCCCATTTTACATGTCAGCATACATTATGGATGTCGTTTTTTTTATGACACCATTTCCTTTGATGGGTTGGAGATGGACCCCGACCAACACTGAACCAATACATTTCTATCACTCCAAGCCATGGGAGGATAAAGAAAAATATTTCTTCTACGAAATATGAAACTATGTGGTGGTGCTGATGCATATTGATATATACGGTTGCCCACCTCCCAGTATTTTAGACAAGATAGTGACCAACCTGGGAAAGATAGAGGATTGGTACATTGAGGAACATTTCTCTTACATCAGGGTTTTTGGATGTTCCTTTCCCCCGCATGCCTTACCAAATTTTCTACCAGATCGATTGGTGTGCTGAGAGGTAGCATCATCTTTGATCATCTCCCACTATGTGGATGGATATTCTTATTTGGATCCACATGATAGGTTTCAGTATTGGGAGCATCATTTTCAGTTGATTATTGGGTGCCGATATCTTGCATGTGGGGTTCACATAAGAAATTGGACATGGGACCCTAGTTTACAATGGCGGTTGGACTACTTCAGGATGGTGGCTACCATTTCTCAATGGGACCTTGGTTCTCTAGTCTACTTCAACACTATGGTCCACACTTATCCATGGGACCCTGGTATATGGTTGTACATCAAGCATTGATGACAACAATTTCATAAGGGGGATGGAATGTAAGGTAGCTAGAGAGATAGTGGGGGGACCCAGAGGGCCCATAGTGATAATAGTGGAGGCCATTCAATGTAAGGTGGACTAGGTCCACTATATTATTAAATAAGGCCCACTATGGTAGTTAGATATAATAAGTGTAAGAGGACTTCTTAGAAGGTTCTACTTCTAGAAGATTCCTCCTCTAGAATGTTATTAGGTGATGGTAGAACTATATAAATGGGTTCAAACAATGTAATGGGATATGAAGAGAGTATTGTATTTGGAGTGGTATCTCAATAGGAGGATGCCCCCTCAAAGAGGCAAGTGAACAGGAGAGGATCCCTTCCATAATAGGATCCATTGTATGGTGTTTCCCTACCTCAAGGGTTTGATATAATAAAGTTGTGGTTTTCTATATTGTTATTTGAATATTTGTGGTACTTTTGTATGCAAGTCTTTGGTTTTTAACAATTGGTATTAGAGCACTTTCCTTGGTAGACATTGTGGACACATATTTTTTATTTTTGCCGATTTTTTTTTTCGGAGAAGAAAAATGAGGGCCGTGACATTCCATAAAATTTTGGTATATTTATATGCAAAATTTGCAGAAAAATGTTGTATATCCGAGTTCATCTCATAAAAACACCCAATTTGAAAAAACAAATCATCTGAAACGAAGTCCAAGAAGTCAAGATATTGAAGTTTTAAAATCTACAATTTTTTAGGGTTTTTTCTATGGACGACGACATGATTTTTTATTTTTATTTTTGTAGCATCTAGAGGCCGAATTTTCTAAAATAAATTACAGATCTAAGTTCCTCTCACAATTTTACCCAGTTTAAAAAAAAACATCACCGAAACGGAGTCCGGGAAGTGAAGTTATGAACATTTTAAATTCAACAGTTTTTTAGGGTTTTTCCAAAAAAAGCCGCGATTTTCTGCCGTAACTTATTGGTCTATTTTTTGGATTTTCTTGTGACGACTGCGGGACCGAAGAGTTCATAGGGTGATAATATGACTATTTCCTTTCAAACCCTCAAAGAAATTCTTGAAGCATTCAAATCCCAATTGTATGACACATTGAATGACAAATTGGATGCCTTTGGAGATGGCCTCAATGATAGTTTTCGTAGTATTCAAGATTCATTGGATAGCATGCAGGAGAGATTTATTATGGCGGACATCAAGGATGAATATAATCAAGAAATATATGCTTGGTATGATCTTGATGCTGATTGTGATGATTGGTATAAGGATAGTTGTCATTTCTGGGATGGCAACCACTTCCATATTTTATTTGATGACTCTACTCCACCTTCTGTAGAGAACATCAATGTCCCACATCAAGAGATAGTTATGATTACCAGCATCCAACCTACATATTCTACAATGGTATTGTTCCTTCCAGATTCAGCGTTGACCCTTTCCCACTATGAGGCTGGATATTTTTATTTGGATCCACATGATAGGTGTCAGTATTGGGAGCATCATTTTCAGTTGGTTATTGGGTGTCGATATCTTCTATGTGGAGTTCACATGAGCACTTGGACATGGGAACCTGGTTTACAATGGCGGTTGGACTAATTCAACATGGTGGCTTCCATTTCTCAATGGGACCCTGGTTCTCTAGTCTACTTCATCACTATGGTCCACACTTATCCATGAGACCCTGGTATATGGTTGTACATCAAACTAAAGGAAATTTAGAAAAAGGTATGTCCCACATTTCCGTTGCAGGTTGGTATATTCTCACTGTTAGATTTAACCACTCAAAGGTAGAGGCTGCGACCCTAGAAGACATTAATCTTGTTAATATTGAATTCAAGAAATACGATCCTCAAAAGATCATGGGAAATCACATGGATCTTTAAAATATAAAGAGATACGAGCATGAATATTCCCCACAGGACGAGATATTCCGAGGAGCAAGATCTTATCAGAAAGTGCTGAGCTGAGTTCAAACTCTGGCTCCAAAAAAATTAGCCGAGTTCTATAATTTTCAAAGACACTGAAGAAATAGTCTACCTAAAGTCTTATAGGGAGAAGCCCCGACATCTCCAACTACACAGGAAGTTGCAACCCATAGTTTAGAAATAGGGAGCTCCAATGGACAGGATGCTTAAGGAAATTCAGAAAAAACTGAGGTCTTGACACAGAAGGGAGATACTACGTTGAAAAATCCACCAAATGATGAAATGAAACCTCAAGCTGAAGCTTTGATGAAAAAGGGGCAATAAAAATCACCATCCACACCAAACAAATCAACTACTAACACAACAGGGCAACAACCCGTTGGATTACTGAGAGGGGGGGTGAATCAGTAATAGAGAAATTTAATCATTTTTAACCATATAATCCAAGTGTTATATCAATGAAGCATTATCATCTAATAACTGCAAAGTAAATAAGCAATGAACAAATGAACAAACATACACATACACAGTACACTAGTGTTTTACGTGGAAACCCAAATCGGGATAAAACCACATAATGCTTTTTCTTATATGTCTTGAAGAATTACATTCATTGAAAGCACCAAATTCCTTTGTTTTCTAGCTGCAACAAGAAGGAGGCTCCAACCTTCTAGTTTCTCAGGCTACAACCTGAGGGAAGCTCCAACTCCCTAGTTCTCTGGCTACAACCAAAAGGAGGCTACAACCCTCTATGTTCTCTGAATACAACCGAAAGGTGGCTACAACCACCTGTTCTTGCCCCGTCCAACCTCCCTAGAGTAGAAGTAGAATGATGGAACCACTATCAACTTGTCATTGTGAGATATATCGCTGCAAACCTGTACCAATAAATCTGAACCATGCATCAACTTGTACCTCAACCTGTACCATAAACAAGTGCATCAACCATGCACCAATCTGTACCAAATAACCTGTAATCAGCCTGTACCATAAACAAGTGCATCCAACGATGTACCAAGTATGTACCTATCATGTGTCAACTACTCATAAACTATGACTCATCAATATGTATGTGCCAACTCATCAACTACATGTCTCAACCATGTACTCAAAATGTACCTTAACCAAAATGCCTCATCAATTTTATCATCCAAATCTGATTTGTAACTTTGTAATAGACCCGGTGTATATGATCACATTCCTGCAAACCTTCCTTAACTTCAACAACAAGAGACTAGCATTTTCATCAAACTTTTCTTTAGTCTCACATGCCTAGTTTTGCATTAGTCAACAACCCTAACCTAAAGTAATCATAACTTTGTACCTGTAATGTATAAATATCTAAAACTAATACACAATGTTCTTCAATGTGTTTTATGCAATTCCTCCATGTGTCACTACTTGGAACCTCTCAGAAAATGAGTTATAGCAAAAATGACACACCTTGCTGAATTCTGGCTTATTCTAGAGAGCGACCTTGTAGAGCGTGCCCCGCACAGAATATTTGTTTAATTGATATGAAAAATTTACAAAACATAATAAAGATGGTAACCTAACCAACACATTTGGTTTCACTGAATTTGGATCTGTTATGAATAATTTATGACGTTTTTACCCAAAACACCTGTTTTTGACTAGTTTTAGGACTAGCCACAAACCCTATTTTCCATGGAGTGTAACTCCAAAAATACAGTGACTCACAAGATGAATTGTTTACCACAGATACTTGGATATTTTTTCTCAATGGCATAGAAATTTCACGGTTTGAATCATTATAGAAAACAAGTTATAGCGAAAATGGTGAGATGACCTATAAATAACATACCTTAGAAAGCACCATCAAAAGAATTTATCCTTCCTTGCATTTCAGCCTTTTTTTCTTCACTTTCCCTCAGAATTTCGGCTTAGATATCCTTGGTTACCTCAGACACCTATATATATTTAATATGCTCAAGTGTATCTAAAATGAGAGAGCTTTTCCTCTTATTTACACTTTCCAAGTAGCTTCCTTAAAATCATGTTCTAGGTCACTTGGCCCCACTTTCCTTATTTTAGGGTTAACCCACTTTTAATTTATCCATTAAATTTATTATTGAAATAATTTATTTTGTATTCACTTTGAATTATAATACACTCATTACTTCACTTTATTATTTACCTTTTAAAATATCTTAAACCACTTTGACTACTTTGACCTTTTGGGGCTTCTAGATGACATATGAGGGTCCTCCAACTTCGTAAGAACATAACTCTCAAACCGTGAGGAGTTATGTGACGTTCAACATACCACTAGAAATGGAATGACATGTACTATCCATATAGAATAGTATTATCTGAAAATATATCATAACTCATATCTTTACCCATCAAACAAACTTGGGTCCATTACCCAAACCTGGGGTCTCCAACTTCTCATGGCCATAACTCTCTAATCGTGAGGAGTTATGTGACGTTTCACATGCCACCAGAAATGGCATGACAAGCACTATCCATATAGGATAGTTTCCCTAAAAAATTCACTGTCCTTCGTATCATTATTCCACAATTAAGCATGGGTTCTCTCACTCCACAAAGCGTCTTCCCGTCAGGGCTTTCACCATAAGGGGACAACTTTGGAGTTCATCCATATTTACTTCTTATCAACCATGAAAAAAAAATAATGAGTCATATTTACATCAAAAAATCTTGTGTCCATTACCCAAACCTTTGTGCTACGAGGCTTTCTTCAAGGGTTGAAATCAATGACAACCAACCTTAATCAACAATCTCCCCCTTTGGCATTGATGGAAACACTCTAATGTAATACTGAAATCATATCACTCATTCTCCCCCTGGAACCATGCCTCTGTCCTCTACATCTGATAAATCTGTTCCCCCTGGAACCATGCCTCTTTTCTCTGCATCTGATAAATCTCTCCCCCTTTTTCATCAATGGAAAAGGTATCTTTCCATCCGGGGTTGCTCCCCCTGACTGAACTGTCCTATTATGGTGCTTCCTCATGTACATATAAGACATATAAGATAAGCATTCAAAATGAATTTATTTTGGAGTATAAATAACTCCAAGTCTTTGGTGAAGATATTCAAAGGCTTCCCGTGGAAGTGGTTTTGTAAATATGTCCGCCACTTGTTCTTTTGTGCCCACATACTCAACTCTGATGTTCTTTTATGCAACTTGTTCCCGTAGAAAATGATACTTGATTGGAATGTGCTTTGTCTTGCAGTGCATCACCAGGTTTTTTGAGATACCGATGACACTTGTATTATCACAATATATTGGAATGGGCTCATCATACTCAACCTGTATATCTGTCAAAGTTTGTTTCATCCAATGATGTGGATTATTTTTGGCACGAAATGAGAGCGGAGATATAACACATAAATATTTAGAGATATTGCAAGAGAGACAAAAATATAACAGAGATATAGTGGAAATAAAACAAGAGTCACAGATATACAGTAATACATAATTTCTATTATTGAAATAAATGTACAGAGACTGTAAAATACAGAGTGAAAGATTCGCTAGAATGGTGGTAGCTTATCTCTGAGAAGAGATGTGACGTCTACTCGCATCCATGAGAAGATGATTCTTACAATGAGGCTCTAAGGGCCTTTTTAACATAAGTAAAATACAAAACCCTAAGCCAGGAAGATGAAAAGCCAAAAGGTTTGTGGGCCCCGATGGGGGTAGTTGATACGTCAACTTCCCAGGGGCGTAACTTTTGCATACGATCTCTGTTTGGGGTGCTCAATAGCTTGTTGGAAAGATCTATCTGAGAACTACAACTTTTGGGTGAACAACATTGATCTACAATCCATGTTGCTCCCCGTTTTCTCAAAAAACATCGTTTAGGGCCTCAAAATGGCCCTGGAAGTTAAAAACTGCTAAAAATAGTAAATTACCAAAATTACCAGAAACATGTTTTGGGCCAGTTGGAGAAGGTGGGTGGCCACCGATATCCACCTGGATCAATCCTCTTTCCTTAGGAAGCAATGGTCTCCATTGCATTGAGTTCCCGGGGGAGAGGGGAAAGCAATAGTTGAATCTGAATCTTGGTGAGTTTCTTGCCTTGTTGGAATCGTTGCGCTGCTTGGTTTGTTGAAGGTCATCACGAACCTGTCGCTGGAAGGGTTGGACCTTTTTAACTAGTCTGGCTACATGAGATGAATGTGTGCAGAAGGAATCTTTGTGCTTTGCTGCAACCTTGTAGACTTGCTTCTGGTGGATAGAAGGTGCTTTGGCCGAGGCTGTAGTGGTTGCAGTATCCTTTTGTTCCCATTTTGAACAGATTGTGGAGAAGATGAATTTTGTAGTATGAGATACTACCTTGCAGCATTGTTTAGGTGGGCCAGTAGTTGGAACTACCTCTATTATCTTGTAAAGATGACCCCCCAGAGTAATAATGACACTACGGGGTCGAGACTCATAGATAGCATGGCGTTTCCACATATATGGTTGTCCCAAGAGAACATCATAGACATCCAGTGGGGAAACATCACATAACACCTCATCCTTGAAGGGTTGGATGTCGTATGACAATCGACACTGCTGGCTGACACGAAGATCTCTTCCTTGGCGAAGCCACCCGATGTTGTATGGTTGCGGGTGTGGTGTTGTCGACAATCCCAATTGTTTGATGACCTCTGATGAGATGAGGTTATTTTGGCTTCTGCTATCAACAATAAAATGCAGCGGGGTCCCCTTCACCCACATCTGTGAATGAAAAAGGTGCTCCCCCTCTTCTGGATCTGTTGGTTCTTCTGGTTGAATTGTTGCGGTTGCGACAATAACAGTGGGGTCTGCGTCGATGATCTCTCTTTTCCCATTATTTTCAGGATCATATTCTAAATCAGGGTTCAGCTCCTTGTCTTTGATCTTGGCCACCAATGACTGTTTTGAGCGACATTCATCGGTGTTGTGCCAAGGGATTTTGTAGAACTCACACCATTTTCTGGTGTCCTTTTTTGTCTTCCCGTGACCCTTCTTTTCTTGTGTCTTGGACTGGTTTTCGGGAGACTGCTTGTTTGGGCCGTCTTTGTCATACTTTGGTTATTGTCGATTTGCAGATCCAAACTCCCGTTTTTTCTGGTGCTTAAATTTCTGCTCAATTTTAACAGCATATCGATAAGCAGCATCGAGTGATGAGATGTCCATAAAATCCATTTCAGTTTGGATGTATCTGTGTAGAGCCCCACGGTATTTCAGAACCAAATGTCATTCAGAGTCCTTGATACCCAGCTTGGTGCACAAGGTATGGAAGGAATTGGTGAACTCCAGAACTGCTTGGCCCCTCTCTTGCCGTAGTGTGGTCCATCTCATGTACTGGTCCTCATAGTTTCCAACAGGGTAATACTGTTCATTTGCTGCATCCAAAAAAAAATCCCAAGTGGGCTCGACCCCATATATTCCAGACTCCTGTGTGGAACTCTGCTCCCAGTAAGTTTCCCACCAATGTTTGACATGGGGGAGAGCCTTAAGGAGTGCGAAGGTGATATTTTCCTTGTCGAAAAAATTATGAACAGAGAAATAACCTTCTAGAAGATTTAACCATTTATCTAGGGCATCTGCATCTATTTGACCTTCAAATATGGGAATATAAAAATTAACCTGTACCTTGAAAGGTGAGGTGCCTCCAAAGTGGCCGCTTGATGAAAATGCACTTGATGCTATCGACAGACATTTAAGGATGTGGGAAAAATTCTCCATCATTTCCTCCCTCTGTCACGTGAGAACTTGCTCAAGTAACAGACTGATATGATCTTCTACTTCGTTGTTTTTATTTTCTTCCTCCATTGAGGGTTTCTTGGGTGTACGAGAGCGATTGTCCTCAAGAGAGACAAGCTTGAGACCCAACTTGCTATACTCGGACCTCGTCGGGGACATGCACTGAAAAACGATCAAGAGCAGCCTGCTCTGATACCACTGATCTGGATTATTTTCGGCACGAAATGAGAGCGGAGATATAATAAAGAAATGAACAAAGATATCACGTATATCTAGTAATATAACAGAAATATATCAGATATGCAACCATAAACACAGAGATACAGTAATACATGATTTCTATTAATGAAATAAATGTACAGAGACTGTAAAATACAGAGTGAAAGACTCGCTAGAATGGTGGTAGCTTATCTCCGAGAAGAGATGTGACGACTACTCGCATCCATGAGAAGATGATTCTTACAATGAGTCTCTAAGGGCCTTTTTAACATAAGTAAAATCCAAAACCCTAACCCCGAAAGATGAAAAGCCAAAAGGTTTGCGGGCCCCGATGGGGGTAGTTGATACGTCAACTTCCCAGGGGCGTAACTTTTGCATATGATCTTCGTTTGGGGCGCTCAATAGCTCGTTGGAAAGATCTATCCGAGAACGAAAACTTTTGGGTGAGAAACATGATCTATGATCCATGTTTCTCCCCGTTTTCTCAAAAAACATCGTTTAGGGCCTCAAAATGGTCCTGGAAGTTAAAAATTGCTAAAAATAGTAAATTACCAAAATTACCAGAAACATGTTTTGCGCCAGTTGGAGAAGGTTTGTGGCCACCGATATCCACCTAGATCATCCAAAGAACCTGTGTACAACATGCTACTGGTGCAATATAATCTGCCTCGACTGTAGATAGGGATACTGATGATTGTTTCTTGCTTATCCATGATACCAAACACTCACCTAAGTAGAACGCTGCTCCACTGGTGCTTCGTTGATCATCAATACAACCTGCCCAATATGCATCTGTGTAGGAAATAAGTGATATATCTTTTCCTTTTTGATACCATAATCCAAACTCTTATGTTCCTTTGAGATATCTAAAGATCCTCTTTACTGCTAATACATGTGATTCATTTGGTCCTGCTTGAAATCGTGCCACCCGTCCAACTGGCTGCATTACATATGGTCTGGATGATGTCACATATAGTAGGATGCCAATCATTGACCTGTATTTCCTCTGATATGTAGACTTCGAATCACCATCTTTTCTCAACTTACAACTGGTTTGCATGGGAGTGATAACTGGTTTGCAATATTCCATTCCGAACCTCTTTAGCATTTCTCTGATATACTTGGTTTGAGAAATACAAATCCCTTAGTTGATTTGACATATCTGAAGTCCCAAAAAGAAGGATAGTTCTCCAAGTAACGACATTTCAAATTCATTCTGCATGTCTTTTGCAAATTTATGGCTTAACCTGTCATCATCACTACCAAAAATAATATCATCAACATAAACTTCAATTAATAAAATATTACATTGACTTACCTTGATGTAGAGGTTGTTGTCTGCACTTCCTTTTCTGAACCCTAACTACTGCAGATACTTATCCAGTTTGGAGTACTATGCTCTAGGAGCCTGTTTTAGACCATACAAGGCCTTCTTTAATTTACATACATAGTTTGTGTTCTCTGACAACTGAAATCAAATTGAAATCCTTCTGGTTGTTCAATGTAGACTTCTTCTTCAAGTTCCCCATTCAGAAAATATGATTTTACATCCATCTGATATACTTTAACATTTTTTGAGCATGCATAACATAAAAGTAAATGGATTGCTTCCATTCTGGCAACTAGGGCAAATGTCTCTTCAAAGTCGATTCCTTCAATCTGTGCAAATCCTTTACATACCAATCTAGCTTTGTTCCTTGTAACCCGTCCATCTTCATTCAATTTATTCCTGAAAACCCATTTTGTGCTGATCACATTCTTATTCTTTGGTCTTGGAACCAATTCCCAAGTGTCATTTTTTTCTATATGATAAAATTCTTCATCCATGGCCTTATTCCAAAATTGATCCTTGCTGGCTTCTTCAAAACAATTTGGTTCAATTGTAGATAAGATTTGTAGGTGTGTTTATTCTGGTGAACAGATTTTTCTTCTAGTCTCAACTCCTGCATCTTTGTTTCCAATAATTTGATCTGAAGGATGATTCTTTTGTACTCGTTTGCTAGGTGTCTTTGGAGATAATTTCTGAATTTGCTCTTCTACTTCTGTTGGATTTTTTTCATATTCATCTTCCCCTTCTACTTCTTTTTCATCTTCTTCTTCGAAAAGTTATTCCATTGATTTGTTTTCTTCTTCCTTTGATTCTGGTCTGCCTATTTCATCAATTGTTACATTGATACTTTCCACAACTTTGTTCAATCTTATATTGTAACACTTGTATGCTTTCCTTGTACTTGAGTAACCAACAATTATTCCTTTGTCCACACAAGATTCAAACTTTCCCATTCTTCCATATTCTCTTTTGATGTAGCATTTGCTTCCAAAAAATTTGAAGTGCTTCACATTTGTCGGTCTTCCTTTCCATAGCTCATAGGGAGTTTTATCAGTGTTGTTTCTGAGCATTACTCTGTTTTGAATGTGAACTGTTGTATGCATTGCCTATGTCCAAAATAGATCTGTCAATTTGGAATCCATTAGCATTGTTCGATCCATTTCTTGTACTATCATGTTCTTTATTTCAACAACTCCATTATGTTGAGGTGTCCTAGCAACGAAGAATTGCCTTTTATTCCATGACTGCTACAGTAGTCCATAAATTCCTTTGAAGTGAACTCTCCTCCATTATGAGATCTCAAACATTTGATTCTTGAATCCATCTCATTTTTAACCATTTCCTTGTAGATCTTGAAGTTTTTAAAAGCTTTTGACTTGTTCTTGAGAAAGCAAACTACAGTCATTCTTGTATAATCATCAACTAATAACATAAAGTTTTTTCACCTTTTAAGTCGTTTGTTGTAGTTGGTTCAACTAGATCAGTGGGCACAATTTCCAGTGGTTTTGTTGTTGAATATTTCTTTGATTTGAACCTGGTCTTTGTTTGCTTTTCTTGTTGACAATGCTTCCATAAAGTGTTGGTTGGTTTCATGATCTAGGACATTTCTCTCACTGCTTCTCTTTTGCTGACTTTGACAAGGTTATCAAAGTGCATGTGACCCATTCTTCTATGCCATAGCCAACTTTCATATTCCTTTCCTAGAAAACACTTTTCATTTCCAATTTCACTTTAAATAAGAGGGCGCTAGAGCTCATTTGTCACTCTCACCCTCACAACTGCATACATACCAATGGTGTGCAAGTATGGAGAGGAGCTGCAACTGCAACTGTTGCAACTGGCATTTTGGTTTTGGCTTGGAATTTCTCTTGGTTATGGTTTGGAATTTCTAGTTGGATTTTGGTTATTCTTGCTTGGTGCATTAGCATTGGAGAGAGGTACACTTCCTTGATTGTCTATTGGCTCTAGGGTTTTCTTCTAGAATTATTCTCTATGTCAAGGTTAAGGTTCTCAAGGGTGGCATTTGTGCCTATGGTTGGGTGACAATATTGAGATATTTTCTATGGTGAAACAAGCACACCAAGTTTTCTAACAAGTTATGGGCCCACACTATCTTCAGATAGTCTAACCGTTGGAAGATAGATTGGCAGTATTTGATCAGTTACAGTTGTAGTTGCAGTCAAAGTTTTGTTGCAGCAACGAAACCCTAACCCTCTTGTTAAGGAACCTTAAGTAAAGAGCTTGACCTAATTCTTGGATATCCTAGTGCGCCCTAGCCTAGCGCACCTCCTGGTACTCTCATCAAGCCATGACGTCAAGTTTAAGTTTTTGGTCAAACTCAAAGGTTGACCAAGTCAAAGAAGTCATGACTTACTCTATGAAGTCAGAAAAAAAGTTAGAAAGAGACTCTAACTTCAAAGCATCGAAGACAAGGATTGACCTCATCCTTGCCAAGAATAAAGTGTTAGATATCATGAAAGGAAAGATAATGGAACCACAGTTTGAAGCGAGAAAAGAGAACGAACCTCAGAGCATTGCAATTATGGAGAAGTTCAAGGAAAATGACATCAACACTATGAGTATCAAAGTGGACTTTATAAAAGACCACTTGATACCCTACATCTCTCATCTTGACTCATCTAAGAAGATGCATGATGCCCTAACTAACCTCTTCTTAGTCAGAAACATTGGACAAGTAATGAGTCTAAAGAACGATCTCCATGACATGAAAATGAATGATGATGACATCATAACATCATACTTTGTAATAATATGTCAGTTAAGATATCAACTAAAATCTATTGAAGAAGTCATTTCAGAAAAGGAACTAGTAAATATAATACTCAATGGCCTTCCCAAGACATGGGATGCATTTTCCGTAAGAATGAACACAATAAAGGAGTATCCTACATTTGAAGAACTTTGGACTTGTTGTGCACAAGAAGAATCAAGGATTAACACAAAGGAGAAATCCCAAAAGAAATATGATGATCAAGCCTTCACAACAAAATTCAAGAATTTCAGGAATAAGAAGAAATTTGGCTTAAGGAAGAAACCAAATCAAGAAAAGAATATGTCCAAGATACAATGCTTCAACTGTTGAAAATATTCTCACTATAGGAACCATTGTCTTGAGTTAAATAAAATGAAGGAAACAAACGAAGCAACAGTTTTTGAAGAAAGGGAACCCTTAAAGAAATCCAAGCAGGATAAAACAAACTTCTTCTTCTAGTCAAGGTAACAATATTATTCATAGTTCTTGTACATTCCATATTTACATAGTCCTTGTACATATCATGCATATCTATTTCTGGTCAAGAAGAAAATATAGTCAGTGGAACAATACCTATGAAAGAATGACAAGATAAGGATTGTTATTACGATGACTACAAGAAGATGAAGTATGTTGGCAAATTCCTAAGGAATCTATTATATAAGTAACAACTGCCGAAATAAAAATCAAACTTGAAGAGACACAAAAGGAGTCAAATCATAAATAATTCAGTAATCAAGAGGAAATTAGAATAAGACATGTGACATTTTGCAAGAAGGAAATAAGTATGCAGACGGAAGCATAGACTCTCTTAGATGGAGGGAGTTGATTACAGAATTCCAAAAAAAGAGCATGCATTCATGCACGAATCTATAATTAGGAGGGATCATATCCTAAATGATATGATACATTGAAGAATCTGTGAACATTATGAAGTATATGTCCATGTTCCCATTGAAAGTAGCATCCATGATAAGCAACACGTGTTCATTTTGACTCTAGAAGAAGTCTTATTCGAAAAGAAGTCTTAAGTATCCTTGGTTTTCCATCTACATATGATGAAAGGAAGAAGTTGGAATCTTGAAGAAGGAAGGGAATGGAATCTATAGAAGACTCCATGGACCTAAAAGCTAAAGAAGAACATGAATATTCCAAGAAAGAAAGAAAATATAGAAAAACCATTGATTATGTAATCGAGAATCATAAGACTACCATCTTGGTTTGAACCCACTAGAAGAAATCAACCAAAAGAAATGAAAGTTGTGATGAAGAACAATGTATGTAAGAAAATGTGAAAAATAATTATGATCCAGGTGGATATTGGTGGCCACCTACCTTTTCCAAATGGCTCAAAACGATTTTCTGGCAATTTTGGCAATTTACTATTTTTAGCAGGTTTTAACTTCCGGGGCCATTTGAGGGCCCAAATGAAGGTTTTTTTATATAGAGGTTCTCAATGATATATAAAGGCATGATTGAGTCCCCAAAATGAATATCCTCGACGATACCTTTCCAACGAGCTATCACACGCCTAAAACAGAGATTGTATGCAAAAGTTATGACCCCAGGAAGTTGATGTACTCAGTTACCCAAACGGGGCCCACATGACTTTTGGCGCTTCATCTCCCAGGGTTAGGTTTTTGGATGTCTAGGGTTTTTGGCATTCCTTATTATTGTAAAAAGGCCTTCAGATCCTCATTGTAATCATCTTATTTCGAATGCGAGTAGTCGTTACATCTCTTCTCAGAGATAAGCTGCCACCATTCTAGCAAGTCTTTCACTCTGTATTTTTACAGCCTCTGTACATTTCTTTCATTAACAGAAATCATGTATTACTATATATCTGTGTTTATGGTTGCATCTCTGATATATTTCTATTATATTATTGGATATACGTGATATCTCTGTGCATTTCTTTATTATATCTCCGCTCTCATTTCGTGCTGAAAATAATCCAGATCAGTGGTATCAGAGAAGGCTGCTCTTGATCGTTTTTTTCAATGCATGTCCCCGACAAGGTCTGAGTATAGAAAGTTGTGTCTCAAGCTTGTCTCTCTTGAATACAATTTCTCTCGCACACCGAAGAAACCCTCAATGGAAGAGGAAAAGAAAAACGATGGAGCAGGTGATCCTATCAATCTGTTGCTTGAGCAAGCTCTCACGCGACAGAGGGACGAAATGATGGAGAATTTTGCCCACATTCTTCAACGCCTTCCGATAGCATCAGGAACATCTTCATCAAGCGACCACTTTGGAGGCACCTCGTCTTTCAAGGTACAAGTTAATTTTGATATTCCTGTATTTGAAGGACAGATAGATGCAAAAGCTCTAGAAAAATAGTTAACTATGCTGGAAGGTTATTTCTCTGTTCACAATTTTTTCGACAAAGAAAAGATCACCTTTGCATTCCTTAAAGCTCTCCCTCATGTCAAACATTGGTGGGAAACTTACTGGGAGAAAAGTTCCACAGAGGAGTTTGGAATATATGGGGCCGATCCCATTTGGGATTTTTTTGTGCATGCGATAAAAGAACAGTATTACCCTGTTGGCAACTATGAGGACCAGTACATGAGATGGACCACACTGCGACAAGAGAGGGGCCAAGCAGTTCCGGATTTCACCAATACCTTCCATACCTTGTGCACCAAGATGGGTATCAAAGACTCCGAGCGACATTTGGTTCTAAAATACCATGGGGCTCTACACAGATACATCCAAAATGAAATGGATTTTCTGGACATCTCATCACTCGGTGCTGCTTATCGATATGCTGTTAAAATTGAGCATAAATTTAAGCACCAGAACAAACGGGAATTCAGGTCTGCAAATCTGCAACAACCAAAGTATGACAAAGACGGCCTGAACAAGCAGTCTCTCGAAAACCAGTCCAAGACACAAGAAAAGAAGGGTCACGGGAAGACAAAGAAGGACACCAGAAAATGGTGCGAGTTTCACAAAAGCCCCTAGCACAACACCGATGAATGTCGCTCAAAACAGTCATTGGTGGCCGAGATCAAAGACAAAGAGCCGAACCCTGATTCAGAATCTGATTCTGAAAATAATGGAAAATGACAGATCATTGACGCAGACCCCACTACTATTGTCGCGACCGCAACAATTCAACCAGAAGAACAATAGATCCTGAAGAGGGGGAGTTCCTTTTTCATTCACGGATGTGGGTGAAGGGGACCTCACTGCATTTTATTGTTGATAGTGGAAGCCAGAAGAACCTCATCTTAGCAGAGGTCATCAAAAAGTTGGGATTGTCGACAACACCACACCCGTAGCCATACAACATCGGGTGGCTTTGGCAAGGATGAGATCTCCATGTCAACCAACAATGCCAATTGTCATATGACATCCAACCCTTCAAGGATGAGGTATTATGTGATGTTGCCCCACTGGATGTCTGTGATGTTCTCTTGGGCCAACCATATATATGGAGATGCCATGTTGTTTATGAGTCTCGACCCCATAGTGTCATTGTTACTTTGGGAGTTCATCTCTACAAAATACCAGAGGTAGTTCCAACTACTGTTCCACCTAAAAAGTGCTGCAAGGTAGTATCTCATACTGTAAAATTCAGCTTCTTCACAATCTATTCAAAAGCAGAACAAAAGGACACTGCAACCACTATAACCTTGCCCCAAGCACCTTCTATCCAACAGAAGCAGGTCGACAAGGCTGCAACAAAGTGAAAATATTCCTTCTGCACATCGTCCTCTCATGTATCTCGTCTTGTTGAGCAGCCTCAACCATAATAGGTTTGTGACAGATTTCCACAAACTGAGTAGTGTGACGTCTCCAGCAAGACAAGCAACTCACCAAGATGCAGATTCAAAAAATGTTTTTCCCTCTCCCCCAAGAACTCAACGCAATGGATACCATTGCTTCCTAAGGAGGGAGGATTGATCCAAGTGGATATCGGTGGCCACCCACCTTTTCCAAATGGCTCAAAATTACTTTCTGGCAATTTTGGCAATTTACTATTTTTAGCAGGTTTTAACTTCTAGGGCCATTTTGAGGGCCCAAATGAAGGTTTTTCGAGATCAAGGTTCTCAATGATATCCAAAGGCATGATTGAGTGCCCAAAATGAATCTCCTTGATGATACCTTTCCAACAAGCTATCACACACCTAAAACGGAGATCGTATGCAAAAGTTATGACCCCGGGAAGTTGATGTACTCACTTACCCAAACGGGGCCCACATGAATTTTGGCGCTTCATCTCCTAGGGTTAGATTTTTGGATGTCTATCATTTTTGGAATTCCTACTTATTGTAAAAAGGCCTTCAGAGCCTCATTGTAATCATCTTCTTGTGAATGCGAGTAGCCGTCACATCTCTTCTCAGAGATAAGCTGCCACCATTCTAGCGAGTCTTTCACTCTGTATTTTTACAGTCTCTGTACATTTATTTCATTAATAGAAATCATGTATTACTGTATATCTGTGTTTATGGTTGCATCTCTGATATATTTCTGTTATAATACTAGATATACGTGATATCTCTGTGCATTTCTTTATTATATCTCCGCTCTCATTTCGTGTTGAAAATAATCCGGATCAACTTATGAATGAAAGCATTGTGAGATTCAGAACTAGAGGTTCTTCCAAAAGGAGGGAGAAGACTATGATGATAGCTTGTTCCAGTAAACCAAATATACCTCTTGCAGTATCCATGGATTGAAATTTACATGTAAAAGATTGTTCTTCCCAATAATGAAAATTGAGAAAGAAGCTTATCCTAGAAAGAGACCCATGTATGCAAATGGAAGAAGACCTTGTATGGATTCAAGCAAATTGATGCAGAGTATCTCATATACACCAGAAGCGTGGAATAAGACTTCCTATGATAGAGAAAGTGTATCATAATGGTTACTCAGAAGTCTAGGATGATGGATTACAAATCCATGACAAACTCCCATGATAACATATTTGAATAAGTTGAAGAGACTCTAATCCAATAGACTCATCTCTATTGACAATTGATTGGATTGTTAATTTATTTGGAGAATAATCAAACGGATATATTCCTTGTGGGACGTTTGAGTTATGATAGACAACGACATGGATTTATCAATTCAGATTGGGTAGGGAGTGCAGATGACAGAAGAAGTGCTACTTGGATATGTTTCATTTTGATATTTTCCATGATGTCATGGGCTAGCAGGAAATAGAAGTATGTTGCACTCAACACTACATAAGCATAGTATATTGTAGCTTGTGATGCTTGTACAAAAGCAATGTGGCTCCATAAGTTGGTTTTTGAACCGTCTGATCAGGTGTTTAATTCAACCATGATATATTAGAGCTATGTGAAGCCTTCAGAGAAACTGGTGTTCCATGACAGGCCAAATTACATTGATATCAAGCATTATATTCTCCATGATAAATTCCAGAAGAGAGAAGTGGTTCTCCAGTATATCTCCACAGATGAGAAGATAACATATATTTTGGTAAATCCTCTATCCAAGATGAAAAAATTACAGATGAGAAGATAACATATATTTTGGTAAATCCTCTATCCAAGATGAAAAAATTATGTACTTAAGAGACAAGCTGGGGGTCATGGAGACGAATTCATTATTGTAAAAGGAAGTGATTACTCCCAGGTTGGGAGGGAGCATTAATATGTTATTTATTTATGGACAATCATTTTCCAGTTTGGAAAATGGTCCATGATGGAAAGTTCCTTTCCAGTTTGGAAAGTGGTTCAATATTTTTGATAGACATGCATTTTCTAGTTCGGAAAATGGTCCAGATCGGACAATCATTTTAGTAATAAAAATGGTTTGATATATTGTTGATGTACCATAGACAGTGATTCCCCTTATGGACAGTGTGGGGGAATGGTCTAGGAAAAGCATTCTTCTTGGTAGTCACTCTGAGTATTGGTCAAGTAGAATGGTCCACCTCATCTGGTAGTCATTCTTTCAAAGTTCACAGTTGTGAGAAATTTCATAGAATGGTCCATTATGGAGGTTGGTGCAGGACAATCGTTTCCATAGGAAATGATTTGAACAATCATTCCTGAAGGCAAACTCATTCTCTCCAGGTTGCACTATGATTAGTGTCGGAGGAATAGCCCAATTAGGTGAATAGTCCAGGTTCATCAATTAGGGACATGCATTCCCTAGGGAAAACTCATTCTCTCCAGGCTCAAAAATTAGGGATAATTATTCTTCTATGCTTGGGAAGAATAGTCCAGATAGACCATGACTGATGTTTTACTTTATGAGAGAATATTCTCTTCCAAATCTCACAGATGTGAGTGGAAGAATGACCTAGATGACTCAATTTGTATCACGATATTGTTATGCAGGTTGATATCAGATGATATGATTATTGTGGAATAGTGTATGTCTCTGGACAATAGTTGTATTCCACTATGGTGGATGTGTTCCACTGGTTGTGACTATGTGTCACTGGTTAGGAGTCGTGTGCTACTAGGTGTGGTTGTGTACCACTGGATAGTAGTTGTGTACTACTATGGATAGACACAATTGTGTTTTATTGAATGACATTGTTCTGATTTCCATGTAGACTATCACTAGTGTTGGAGATGATTATCAGGTAGATGAATAATCAGTATGTTGATCGAAAAACATTCTCCCTGTGGTAAATGGTCTAGGACATTCATTCTTCTAGGACTTATGTCTGGATTAGAAGAATAGTCCTTGTATCCCATGGTGTGGCTTCTAATATCTGTTGGAACAATTATTCTTCTAGGACATATGTCTGGATTAGAAGAATGGTTTTGGTATCACTCTGTGGAGTGAGTGACTTATTCAACATCATGCCCGATTACTTAGATGGAGTATGACTTTGAGAGATGATGCAATTGATGCTATCAGATGATACTGATAGTGATGATGGTGCTCATGATTTGACCATGAGATATCTTGTGTGGCTATGATGATGATATCGGTTGAATGGTCTATTTATTCTCAATACCATTGCCTTTAATACCTCCCTAGATACAAGGGAGTGTTGATATTATGGTAGTTGCAGGAGGTATTAAACTCTACATGTAACCCTGACGAGACTAGAATATTTTGGGAAGCAAGAGAAACCCTAAAACGTTGGATAATAACCCTAGGAGGCAAGTCGGCTCAAGAGAATATTTATTATTGAGTTATTAGCCTCCAGAAGTATAATTCAGCCCAGTTAGGTCACTTGGAGGACTATAAATAAGATGGCGCTAGAGCTCATTTGTCACTCTCACCCTCACAACTACATAAAGACTAGTGGTGTGCAAGTCTGGAGAGGAGCTTCAATTGGCATTTTGGTTATGGCTTGGAATTTCTCTTGGTTATAGTTTGGAATTTCTACCTGGATTTTGGTTATTATTGCTTGGTGTGCTAGCCCTAGAGAGAGGCAGGCTACCTTGATTGACTATTTGTTCTAGGGTTTTCTTCCAGAATTATTCTATATGTCAAGGTTAAGGTGCTTGGGGGTGGAATTTGTGCATATGGTTGGGTGACAATATTAAGATATTGTCCATGGTGAAATGAGCACACCTATTTTTCTAACAGGTGGGACATGGATATGGGAGAGATATAATGGGGCTAGTTCATCCACACAAAAAGACTTACTAGAGAGTTATAGGAATGTGATCAGTGTGACTTTTAAGAATTTTTGAGATAGGAAATTAGTAATAGGATGATTTGGTCCACATAAAAATACTTATGGAAGAGAGGTACCACTATGATCAACATGACATAAGGAGTCTATTGAGATAGGTCCCAAACAAAGTGCAAGTGGAACGTTTGATCCAATATCTTAGGGCTCTAGCTGAGGTGGTTTGAAAATACCTTTAGCCATATTACCCAATTACCCAAGTATGAGAGAGTAATATTCTCAAGTGTTTTTTTTAGTGCCACTATAGTAGTCAAATGATCAAGCCATTTATCTAAGTTTGGTTTTATAACACCTACAAAACTTTTGATGTACCCCAAGATATGTGGAAGTGAATTCCATATACAAGTGTTGTTTGATGTGATACTACTTGAAGGGGTACCAACAAGAATTACAATGGTTTCCAACCAAGTGAAATTTATTGTAGTTCTTGCATGTGTGCTTCCCCAACTATAGGTTTCCCACTTAACATCAAATCTATGTTATTTATAAACATTGAAATACGTCTCTAGCTTGGAAAAAACATGTTCTAAAAATTGTGCCAAAAAAGAACTATGATACGACTTGTGGTGTACCAAATAGAAATATTCAAAGAATAAATCACAGATAGTACTCAGATATATTGCCAAAAGAAATAGAATTGCATGCACAATAGACAATATGAAACAAAATATTATGCCTTTATTGATATAGAAGCAATGTTCACTTGCCTCTTCAAGGGGACGACCTCCAATAGAGAAAAACTTGAATTACAAAAGATTTCCAAGACACATTTTACAATGCTTCCTAATTAAAAGGGAAAAATGGTACTATGTCAATAAAAGGAAAGAGAATATTTCACAACTATATAAGCTTGATCCTAAGAAGTTTTGGAGACAAATTATAATCTGCAATACTAAAGAAAATAATATGATTCCCTTAACATAATGGAATTCCTACCTTAAAAGTATTTACGCATTCCCTAATGTCATGGACACCATTCATATGGTCTCTATAAAAGATGGAGTATTTTCTTTGGATGACATAGAGTTCTAGGTTACGCAACTTGCAAATGGGAAAGCTAAGGACATTGAAGGCTACCAAGATGAAATTTTTAAAATCAGAGAGCCTATCCTCATCCCTCACATACACAAGCTCTTTAATTTAGTAATCAAGCAAGGATTCCATAAGCCTTGGACACAAAGCCTTATTGTTCCTATTTTTTAAAATGGCAATAGAAACATTCCCTCTAATTATAGGACCATTATGATTAGCCTGATTTTAGTCAAGCTTTGTGGAATTATTTTGGAAAAGAAGATTATTCTTTGGCTATAAAGTCATGGTAAAAGAGCTAAAGGCCAACTGGGTTTATGAGATATGTTACACATGAAATTTTCACACCTAGGTACCTCGCCCTAAGTGTCGTAAAGTGTTGTATAAGTGTCGAATACAACTTGACACCATGGAATAACCTATGTCACAATCCCTAGTCAATGTGGAGGAGGGATATATTACACGAAGGCCATAATACCAAGTACACATGAATTATTATTAATATTCATGGAAAAGAAATTGATTAAGTGAGAGAATCAAGTGCACATGAATTATTATTAATATTCATGAAAAATAAAGTAATTAAGTGTGAGGATCCACCTCACATTTGGTTTCCTATTTTTTAGGGAAGGTGGAGGATCTTGTGGATGGTTGAAATATTTCCTCCTTAAAATCCTGAAGAGATATTTCCTCCCCAAAATCCTTAAGAGATATTTTCTCCCTAAATATCTTAGATATCCCTTTCTTAGTGGATCTGATAAGAGATTCTCTCCATGGTGGTTAAGTCTCCAAATCTTATATAATGAGAGATTTCCATGGAGGAGGGGGAATGGAGATTGAGAATTATACCAAACTTATGATCTCATGAGTGGTATATCATTTGGAGCATCAACATTCTGTGTGTGGACTGTTTAAGCAAGGGTTGGACAAGGGGAACTTGATGAAGCTGCTGCACTCACATCTACGGTTGTAAGTTTTCTTCATTGTTGTTCTCTTAAATATAATATGCTTGGCCTGTTTCTTTCAAATCTGTGTTTTATCTCACATGAATTTGTCTCTTATATATAGATCTATTTCGAGCTAATCTCAGTAGAGTAGGAAGTGGTTGTATCTTTGTTTGTCTACATGGCTTATCGAGGAGTTCAAGATTTGAGCTCAATTCGGACCATGCAAGGACAAACACCAGTAAAAGGTACTTATTTTCTCCTTCCTCCTCACACATTAGTTTATCTAGATATAAAAGGAAGTCAGTGTCCATGATAAGCATCTTTTGTCTTAAGAGTTAAGAGTCTAGCTCTCAAGAGGAGATCGACCTGTCCGCAGGGAGATTTTCCTTCAACAGAAATTGGTGACTCCACTAGGGAAGGAATCCTATTGTATTTCCTTGGTTTTTACCTGACCTTTTACCAACTTTAATATCACTTTTTCTATTTGTTTATGATCCATTAGACTTCTCCTATTTTCACTTACATTTTCACAAATTTTTATGCATTCTGGGTGAATGTTTTGCAATTTTTTGGCTCTTTTTCTGAGCTTCTGGGAAGCCTGGTGCCCCCTTCCCTTGATATCAGAGTGCCAACACTCCCTAAATGCCTTAGACAAAGTGTTATAATGCTCTGTGTACCCTTTTGGGGTAGCGCCAACCTCCTTCTTGGGGTTTTTCTGCCTTTTTCTCATTAGTTTTTTGCAACCTGTTTTGTGGAAATCTTTACCCAGTCTTTGTGAATGGTTTGTGAAGTTATTTGGATTGTTTTTTGATGCTTATCACTCCCTCTTGTCTTTATTGGAGCTTTAAACTCTTTTCAGAAATGTGAAAATTTCTCTTTCTAGCTGCTTGTTTTGTCGGGACAATTTGGGTATTTTCTCTTTTTCCCTGTCTCTTTTTGGATTCTTCTCTGCATTTTATTGTACTCCTTGGATGCTTGTTGGTTTTAGGATCCTTGATTGATTTATTGTTAGACCAAGCTTTTTTTTTTTTTTCTTTCATTTCTCACTACCTTGAGTGCGTGCTTTGTTTGTAGTCTTTTTCTTCATGTCTTTTGCATCTGCATAAGACTCTTTCTCCTGATTGAAAGTAATGGAGCATTGACGGTTTTGTGTTTACTTTGTGTATACATCATAATCAAACAAAGAACATATATGCATTCTTGATTTTAGGTAGTGAAACTAGCTTGCATTTGAAGTAGCGGAATTGCATGTTTTCGGGCATTTTTGGGACATTGTGCATCTAAAATGATGAATGTTTTCTCCTTATCGTAGCATAGTTTTCATTGAAATGAAAATATTGCATATTCATACCTTTGGATAACTTTCGAGTCAGTCAAAACACCATATTGTCCATGCCATTTTCCTTTTGAGTAAAAACAACCTTAAAAATCAAGCGCTAAACTAAAATTTATCAGACTTTTTACATCTTTGTTAGCAAACCTACATTAGTTTAAGGTGTAGGGCTTTGGAATAGGTTGAAATGATAACTTTCCAAATATATCAAGCAAACTTAGTATCTTGCAGTAGGGAGAGTGAAATCCAATTGTTGTATAGGATTTTTGGGATCCCCCTCTCACACGGGGGTTTCACACGAGGTCACATTAGGGCGAATTACGGAGATTATCCCTCCGTGGTTCAACTACTTGTAGTGGTTGGATCGTATATTGGGGTTCACTTGAAGGTATACCCATGATTATGTGTGGGAGCCTCTCGGGTTGATTTCGTACTTGTTATCCTGCCCATACGTTCCAACTGGACTATCGACTGTACCCGCCCAGGGGTTGAGTACGAATTGGTGACCTTAGTAGCCATAATATTTAGGGTCCCACACAAGGTGACGGTGAAGGGAAGTCTCACTGTACCTGGAACAGACGTTGGTCAAACTCACTCAGGCTCCTTGGAGGGTAAATCCACAATTACTGTGTGGAAGCTTGCACCAAGGCATAAGTCCATTAAGCAGGTCGCCAACGTAACTGATCCAACTGCTCTATCCTTGCCCCTTCCTATTTTGATCTCGCGACGTTGGAATTCATCACCAACTAGTGGTTTCATCGTAGGAAGGTTTGTTTGATTGATTCCTTCTCAGATTCATAGCATGTGTTGTTTGTTTTACTTAGTGGACCTTAGGTTGAGTCAGTGTTAATGGCATCGAATCCCGAGAGTACCAATGGAGGAACCCCTTTTCCTGGGGAACCTTATACCTTTACTTCATTTGGAAACTTTGGTCCTCTGTATATTTCCACACCGAGTCTTCCAGGATTCACCATTGGATTACCAGTTTGGTTGTTCCCCACTCCGGTGATCCTGAATCCTCCCAATGTTTCAACTGCACCTAACACTTTAGATGTCATTACACCACCCACACATCGAGCTCATGTCGACTTTTCACCTTCTTCGTCCATCAAGTCTCCTTCTATTTCTCCTTCTTCGCCTAGTGAAAGCTCTAAAGCAAGTAGCCAGGTTGATCAGAAGAAGAAGAAATGGAAAGAGAAGAAGAAGAAAAGCCTAAAAAGGACTAAGGCCCCAACAAAATTAGATGTTGGCTCTAAGCAACCAGTTACCATTAATAGTACTGGGAGTGTTGATGAGGTCAACAAGATTAAAATGAAGAATTCGAAACCCAGATTCCCTTGCAGTCTTTGTAAGGGTGACCACTTTATGAGGGATTGCCCCGGTCTTATCAAGGTCTTAGAAATGTGGTCCTCCATGTCATCGGCCTCTGCTGGACATGCCAATGATACCCCGTCAACTAGTGATGTTAAGGTTGGTAAGAAGAAGACAACTTTCAAGTTTCCTTGCATGTTATGCAAGGGTGATCATTACTCTCACCTTTGTCCTCGCATGGATGAGGCTTCTTCTCTTTTGGAAAAACTTCAACTTCCAAAAGGTTATCGTAAGATTTCCCCCAACTCATCATTAGTTGATGAATTGGTCAATCTGGTTCCATCCCCGGTCAATCTAGTTGATCAGGTGGTCAATCTAGTTTCCTCCTCGATTGAACTACAAACCCAAGTAGTTGTTCCAGTTCTGTCATCGATCAGCCCCACTCTTCATCAAAAGAGTGTAAACCAAGTGATCTATCAGTTTTCATCCTCGGTTGATCCCACTCTCCCGTTAGAGAGTGACTCCAAAGAGGTCGATCCATTTCCACCCGTAGACCCATTCTCCCCTTGGAGAATGAAACCAAAGTGGTCGATCCGGTTTTGTCATCGGTCAATCCCACTCCTCCTTTGACGAGTTCCAAAGTGGTTGATCCAGTCCCTTCCTCGGTCAGTCCCACCTTTCATCCGAAGAGTGCCAAAGTGGTTGATTCAGTCCCTTCCTCAGTCATTCCCACCCTTCATCCGAAGAGTGCCAAATTGGTTGATTCGATTCCATCATCGGTCAATCCCACTCTTCCTTTGAAGAGTACCTACGTGGTTAATCCGATACAATCATCGATCGATCCTACTCTCCCTCTAGAGAGTAAACCCGATACTTCCCATGTTTTTCTCGTTGATACAAAATCTACCGTGCCGGGGGGCATTCCTCCTTCTCCTATGAAACCCCCTCCAAGTAATGAGGCCATCCTTTTTGATTGGGGTGCACTAACTAGACCTCGTCTTCCCTCTCACATTCCTTTCCAAATTACAATACAAGTTTGTGGTCGGGACATTCCTCAAACGCTGATAGATGAAGGTGCGTCTATTAGTATTTTGTCTTCTGTTTCTTGGTAAGATTTGGGTTGTCCGTAGCTTGCGTTGATTACACAAAATTTGTTAGCTTTTAATAGAAGAACTAGTCAACCTTTATGGACCCTCCCTCAGTTTCCCGTAACTTTGGGAGGGAAAACTGTCTTTATTGATGTCATGGTAGTCTGAGACCCCTTGGATTTTGCTTTACTCCTTGGGCGGGATTATGTCTATTCCATGAAATCTATTGTGTCCACTCTTTTCCGTGTGATATATTTCCCTCACAATGGAAGAATTGTGACTATTAATCAACTTTCATTCATTGGTCCTAACAGGATTACCTCCCTAAATGGTTCTTATATGCAGACAGTATCGCCTCCACCACATGTCAATTATGTGGCGTTGTCTCCAATGACTTCAACTTCTGATGATTTAGATCTGTTAGTTGACATGGTGATCTCTTCGGTAGGGATATTGGAGCCTGATCTCCTTACCCCTGTCGCGACCCTTGACATGTGTTCGTTCTAGAGTGATTATCTTCCATCTAGTGAAGATCTCTTGGAATACATGACCGGGTTTTGTCCCTTGACATGGTGTCCTTCCAAAGAATTATCCTCTTGGAAGCCATGATCAAGAAGAAGCTATGAGCATAGTTTCTCTTCTCTATGGCAAGCTCGTTAAAAAATGAAACAGAGGTCACGAGCATATTTTCTCTTCTCTATATAAAGCTCGTTAAAAAATGAAACAATGGCCTTGAGCATAGTTTTCCTCTCTGTATCAAGCTTGTTAAAAAATGAAACAACAATCTGGGGATCGAACCTGAAACCCTAAGCATAGTTATTTTCCTGTGTCAATCTCATTAAAAAAGAAAACAGTCACCTCTCTTGAACCTTCTTTTCATCCACCCTTCTCATTTTTTCTCATATACTAGAGAAATTGGCGACAACCTTAAAATCGGTGAATGAATTGAAGCTTGGAGGGCATGTCTCTAGCCTTTGATGATCATTCTGGAGTGAAGCCACTAGATTTTCAAGATGGAGGCATATAGAGCTTAGTATTTGTTCTTTCTCGTGCTTGTAAATACATGAGAATGCATCCGGGTAGACTTTTATCTTTTTTTTAGACCTGTATGGATACACGAAAAATGAACCCCCTAGAGTCTCCTTTAAGCTATTTTCAGACTCTCTAAACATGAAAAGATTGCTGCGTGATCTTGCTTCCTTTCCCACTCGTTAAAAGGTTTGAAAGGGCGTCTTTCGAGTGATAATTTATCTCTTTTTCGACCTCGCGAGACTAATATTACGAAAAAGGACAACATTGGAGTCACCTTTAAGTTTTTTTCAGACTCTCTAAACATGAAAAAACTGTCGAGCAACCTTGTTCTCTTCATGCTGGTTAAAGTATTTGAAGAAAACATCTTTTGAGCGATAATTTATCTCTTTTTCGGTCTCATCAGACTACTTTACAAAAAAGGAATCGAGAGAGTTCTCTTTTAAGTGTTTTTCCAGACTCTATAATCCTGAAAAACCTTCGAGTTTTCTATATTTGGACTCGTTAAACAAACATCGATAGGCCCATACAAGATCGAACCCTTACTTCTTCTAGTTCATTAAACAAAGGAAGAGGGACTTACCAAAGGTGAGTTATATCGAGCATGTGTTACCCTCCTCGAGCTCGTTAAATTAAAAAGAGGTACTTGTCTATCTGGATGGGGGAAAAATTAAAGGAAGCAAGCCAAGCAGTTTTTGAGAACATTACCAACAACTCTTAGAGTCACCCTTGAACACGACACTTTGTCTTTGCGCACATCTTAATCCGCTGAACCTCTGAACTGAACCAATCCTCTGATTTTTTCCTACTCCTTTGGGTCACCCGACGAAAGTCACAGTATCCATTGCATCATCGTGTTTTGGTCCATGTCATGTTTATGTTGTTGTGCCTCAGTGTTCAAGGGAAGTATCCATCTTGAGAGTCAACCATCACAAATATCTTGTCTCAATACCCATGTCAGTCCATGTTCATTTGATCTACCAATTACATCTCTGTGTCTGTTTCGTGTCATTGATGGGGGATACATCAAGGCCCTCCTTCGACGAGTCTATTCTTGTCGACTTCAACACATTATCCAAGAACTAGACTTAGAAACCAATTATTACTTTGGGACCTACATGCCTCAATGGCATGCCTCCTCATGTTCGACAGTGAGTTTACATCATTGACCTCTGATCGGATGATTCCACGAATGTTCGACTTCAACTTATCCATTCACATTCGTTGGAATGTACTAGGGTACCTTGGGAATCATTGACATCAATGGTGATTTCCCTCACACTTGTTAACAATTTACATCATTGACCGATAATCAAGTGGTTTATGCCATGTTCGACATCAGGACATCTATTCACATGGTTAGATTCGTACTACATCGGGATTGGTAAGAATACCCTGGGTTGAGTGATCACTCTGATATGTACTTTGCCCAGGTTGCGACGAAGTTTCTCTTGAACATTGGCACATACACTATCACATAGATCCACTTTGTATTGGTCGTGGCTCTGTATTGTCATCTCGTAGATCCATTGTGTATTCTTCATGGCTACGATTAGTTCAGGTCATGGGAATATAGATCCACAATGTATTTTCAGTGGCTATACCTTTTATCAATATAATTATGGATCAGCAGTGTATTTTATGGCGGCCATATCTTGCAGGTCTTTATAACTCAAGCATAGGTATGCCTGCCTTGGGTTTGAAACATGTCATAATATTTGTTGGATGTTTGTGTGCAACTTCTATCAAGTTATCTGTGTCTATACCCTTGCTTTAAAGATTTTTAAAGTGTTTCGGCCATCATTCTCTCTTCTAACCTCACACTTTAGGGGGCATTCTGTTACACATGAAATTTGCACAGCTAGGTACATCGCCCTAAGTGTCATAAAGTGTCGTATAAGTGTCGCATACACCTTGACACCATGGAATAACCTATGTCACAATACCTAGTCAATGTGGAGGAGGGATATATTACATGAAGGCCAAAATACCAAGTACACATGAATTATTATTAATATTCATGGAAAATAAATTGATTAAGTGAGAGAATCAAGTGCACATGAATTATTATTAATATTCATGAAAAAGAAAGTAATTAAGTGTGAGGATTCACCTCACATTTGGTTTCCTATTTTTTAGGGAATGTGGAGGATATCATGGATGGTTTAAATATTTCCTCCTTAAAATCCTGAAGAGATATATCCTCCCCAAAATCCTTAAGAGATATTTTCTCCCTAAATATCTTAGAGATCCCTTTCTTAGTGGATCTGATAAGAGATTCTCTCCATGGTGGTTAAGTCTCCAAATCTTATATAATGAGGGATTTCCATGGAGGAGGGGGAATGGAGATTGAGAATTATACCAAACTTATGATCTCATGAGTGGTATATCATTTGGAGCATCAACATTCTTTGTGTGGACTGTTTAAGCAAGGGTTTGACAAGGGGAACTTGATGAAGCTACTGCACTCACATCTACGGTTGTAAGTTTTCTTCATTGTTGTTCTCTTAAATATAATATGCTTGGCCTGTTTCTTTCAAATCTATGTTTGATCTCACATGAATTTGTCTCTTATAGATAGATCTATTTTGAGCTAATCTCAATAGAGTAGGAAGTGGTTGTATCTTTGTTTGTCTACAGGGCTTATTGAGGAGTTCAATATTTGAGCTCAACTCGGACTGTGCAGGGACAAACACCAGTAAAAGGTACTTCTTTTCTCCTTCCTCCTCACACATTAGTTTATCTAGATCTAAAAGGAAGTCAGTGTCCATGACAAGCATATTTTTTCTTAAGAGTTAAGAGTCTATCTCTCAAGAGGAGATCTACTTGTCCGCAGGGAGATTTTCCTTCAACAAGATATCATTCAACTATGGACCATCTTGTTACGTTTATGATCATTCCAGAGGAGTTCCTCAATATTAAAACCAAATTTTTTTGTTGTTTTGTTGACTTTAAAAAAGTGTTTGACATGGTCCCGAGGAAAAACCTTTGGAATAGGTTGAAAGAGATATAGTATTTTTCAAGTTGAGGGTTGTTGCAATAAATTTGTATGAAAACTTTATTGCCAAGTTTAAGAAAACTGAGGGCTAGTCGAAAGGGATTGATCCGGATTATTTTAGGCACAAAATGAGAGAAGAGATATAATAAATAAATGTACAGAGATATATCATATATCCAATAATATAACAAATATTTATCATAGATATAACCATAAACACAAAGATACAGTGATACACAATTTCTATTAATGAGTGGAATGTACAAAACTGTAGAAATACAGAGTAAAAGACTCACTAGAATGGTGGCAGCTTATCTCTAAGAAGATATGTGATGGATAATCACATTAACATAAAGAAAATCCAAAACCCTGACCCCAAAAGATGAAAAACCAACAATTTGTGGACCCCATTTTGGGTAGTTTGGTGTATCAACTTCTCAGGGGCATAACTTTGGCATACAATCTTTGTTTGGGGTGCACAATAGTTCATTGGAAATGTATCGATGAGGAGATTCATTTTGGGGGCTTAGATATATCCTTTGACCTACATTGAGGTTCTCGATCACGAAAAAACATCATTTAGGCCCTCAAAATGGACCTAGAAGTTTAGGAACTGAAAAACTGTTAAAAATAGTAAGTTGCCAACAAATTGTTTTGAGCCAGTTGGAATAGGTGGGTGCCAATATCCACCTGGATCAATCATCCCTCCTTAGGAATCAATGGTCTCCATTGTTTTGAGTTCCCAGGGGAGAAGGGAAAGCGCTTGTTGAATCTGAACCTTGGTGAGTTGTTTGCCTTGCTGGAGAAGTTATGTTGCTTGGTTTGTGGGAGGTCGTTGAGAACCTGATGAGATGACTGTGTGTAGAAGTAATATTTTCACTTTGCTTCAATCTTGTCGACCTTCATGTGTTGGATAGAAGGTTATTGGACTGAGGCTGCAGTGGTTGCAGTGTCCTTCTGTTCACTTTTTGAACAAATTGTGAAGAAGCTAAATTTTGTAGTATGAGATACTACCTTGTAGAATTGTTTAGGTGGAACATTAGTTGGAACAACCTCTAGTATCCTGTAGAGATGACCCCCCAGAGTAACAATGGCACTATGGGGTCAAGATTCATAAATATCATCACGCTTCCACATATATGGTTGGCCCAAAAGAACATCACATACATTCAACGGGGAAACATCACATAATACCTCATCCTTGAGGCTTGAAGGGTTGGATGTTGTATGAAAATCGACATTGTTGGTTGACACGAAGATCTCGTCCCTGGTGAAGCCACACAATATTTTATGGTTGCAGGTGTGGTGTTGTCGACAATCCAAACTGCTTGACGACCTCTGCTAAGATGAGGTTCTTTTGGCTTCCACTATCAATAATGAAATGCAACTGGGTCCCCTTAACCCACATCTATGAATGGAAGAGGTGCTCCGCCTCTTCAGGATCTTCTGGTTCTTTTGGTTGAATTGTTACGGTCGCGACAGTAGTAGTGGGGTTTGATTTGATGATCTATTTTCTCCCATTATTTTCTAAATAGGATTCTAAATTTGAGTTCATATATTTTTCTTTAATATCGACCACCAATGAATATTTCGAACGACATTGATCGGTGTTGTTCTAGGGGATTTTGTGGAAATCGCACCACTTTCCAATATCATTCTTCATATTTCCATGACCCTTCTTTTCCCATGGCTTAGAATATTTTTCGGGAGGTTGTTTGTTAGGGTCATCTTTATCATACTTTGGTTGTTGCATATTTGTAAACCCGAACTCCCATTTGTTCTGGTGCCTAAATTTCTGCTCGATTTTGAGAACATATCGATAGGCATCTCCCAACAATAAGATGTCCAGAAACTCCATTTTAGTTTGGATGTACATGTGTAGATCCCCACGGTATTTCATAGCCAAATGTAACTCAAAATATTTGATACCTAGCTTTGTGCTCAAGGTATGGAGGGTATTTGTGAACTCCGACACTACTTGACCCCTCTCTTGATGCAGCATGGTCAATCTCATGTACTGGTCGTCATAGTTACCAATAAGGTAATATTGTTTCTTGACTGCATCCACCAAATAATCCCAAGTGGGCTCGACCCCATATATTCCAGATTCCTCTTTGAAACTTTTCTCCTAGTAAATTTCCCACCAATGTTTGACATGGGGGAGAGCCTTAAGGAGTGTGAAGGTGATCATTTCCCTGTTGGAAAAATTGTGAACTGAGAAATAAAGTTCTAGTAGATTTAACCATTTTTCTAGGGCATATGCATCTATCTGACCTTCAAATATGGGAATATCAAAATTAACTTGTACCTTGAAAGGAGAGGTTCCTCCAAAATGGTTGCTTAATGAAGATGTGTTTGTTGTTAATGGCAGGCGTTGAAGGATAAGGGAAAAATTCTCCATCATTTCATCCCTCTATCACGTGAGAGCTTGTTGAAGCAACAGATTAATAGAATATTTTTCTCCATAGTTTTTATTATCTTCTGCCATAGAGGGTCTCTTGGGTGTGCATGAGATATTTTCTTCAAGAGAGACAAGCTCGAGACCCACCTTGCTATATTTGGAACTCGTCGGGGACATGCACTGAAAAACGATCAAGAGAAGCCTGCTTTGATACCACTGATCTAGATTATTTTTGGCATGAAATGAAAGTGGAGATATAATAAAGAAATGTACAGAGATATATCATATATCCAATAGTATAACAAATATTTATCATAGATATAACCATAAACACAAAGATACAGTAATACACAATTTCTATTAATGAGCGAAATGTACAAAACTTGAGAAATACAGAGTGAAAGACTCGCGAGAATGGTGACAATTTATCTCTGAGAAGCGATGTGATGGCTACTCATTCGCAAAAAGATGATTGTTACAATGAGGCTCCAAAGGAATTTTTAACATAAATACAATCCAAAACCTACCCCTGGAAGATGAAAAGCCAAGAGTTTTGTGAATCCTGTTTTCGGTAGTTTGGTGTATCAACTTCTCGGAGGTGTAACTTTGGCATACAATATTTATTTGGGGTGCACGATAGCTAGTTGGAAAGGTATCGACGAGGAGATTCATTTTGGGGGCTCAACCAAAGCCTTTGGCTATCATTGAGGTTCCTAGTCGCAAACAATATTTGTTTAGACCATCAAAATGGCCCTGGAATTTTAAGAACCAAAACACTGCAAAAAATAATAAGTTGCCAACAAATTGTTTTGAGCCAGTTGGAATAGGTGGGTGGCCACCTATATCCACTTGGATCAGAGATTAATTGTAGTATTGGAATAAAAAAAAGTTGTACCTTGTCCCCTACCATTTTTGGTGATGTGACCTCCCGGTCTTGGATCGTTAAGGTACTGAGTCAGAGCGACTCCTTGGGTCCCTGCAATACCCAAAATTACCTCACCCACACACACACAGAGATCTTCTACAAGTGACCATGGCTACGACCATGGACTTACCCCTTCACAGTTCAGACTTCGGGGATTCCCAAATCCTTTCTTAACTCCTTGTCGAAGTGCTCAACTCCAAATCTCCGAACTCACGCCATGCGTCTCATCAGATCCTTCAACCCCACAATGGTTCAGGCTTCGCAACTTGCGAAACTCTAGGCCTTTTGCCCACAACCTCCAATCTCCCAATTTTTGAACACTTGAATCTCGTTGCCACCTGTTCTCCTGTGATCAACGGTCAGGATTTAGTCGCGACTTCAGACTTCGTGATCTATCTTCGTCAAGTTTCTGAATTGTCGAACTCACGAAATATCAAAATACTTCCTGGTTCTCCTCCTTGTAACTTTACAAGATCTAATGGTCTGGAATCATTCTTCTCTTTCTGAGAATGAACCTTGCGCTCATTGAATTCAATAAGAAATCTAGGGTCTCCTTCCCTTGAAGCTTTCTATTGTTCTACTTCCTGAGCTTTACTTCTTCGATTTGTTCCCCTGAAAAACCTCTTCAACACTTAGTCGAATTCATGGCATGTGCACACCTTGAAACATACTTCTCTTCTCACTCTCTCTGAGAATGAGTTCACACTCCTTGTGAATGTTTTCCAACCACTCTTAACTCTCTCATGACTGTATCACGATGTCCTTCCTGAGTTTTCGAGTATGAAAACCTCTATTTTTCACTCCTTGCAAAAGTCAATGCACTACTGGCCTATGTATAAGTTCCACTATCTTTCCTAAGCTTTAGTTTCGAAAACAAAGTCAGTCATGCACTCCTTGTGGACGCTATGCACACCTTGCACTCACTCGATCAAAAGGACTCATTGAAATTTCTCTACTCCTCACAAAGACTCACGCATTTAATAAAGCAAATGCAGTCATAGATTTAAGAAAAGAAATAACAGAGAATTAGGAAATAATAGAAAATCTACCATTCATTCAAATAGATATACCCATACACACATTTGGAACAATATCTCTGTTATATTCATCTAACTAAAACTCACATACATTCATACAACTTTCTTTGCATCTCCTGACTCTTAGCTTACAATGGCAATCTACACATACTAGATTCAACAACAGCTCAACAAACACTACTGGGCAATATTACAAAGCTTTATACAAAGTGATGCTCTTCGATCATTCCCTCCAACTACTCTACACTATCTTAAATGGAATTAAAAGCTATCAACTACTCAATGCCTATTACAATAAATACCGTGTCTGACAGATAAGAGTGCAGCTCCAAATCTGTACTGAGATCCGATCCATAAATAAAAATGCATTCCCCTATCAACTTGTCATGATGGTTCAACCTTCAAATATTTGAAGACATTTATAACTCAAAATTTCTGTTAGATATCTCATTAATACATTGATCAAATTGAAATTCAAAATATTTCAAAATGTGCACCCAACTTTCCTCCACGCTTGTGCTTTGTTGGCGATGCTCCTGCATCATACTCCCTTGGCTGAAAATTTCATGGACTCCTGTCAATGAGCTCCTTCACCGATCTTTCATGCTTCTAGATATCTTCTTCATTAACCCAGCTGGCATCTTTTGTTGGCCGTCCTTTCCATTTCACCAAGTATTCAAAATACGTCTTCCTTCTGGTCTTCTTACCAACTCATTGGTCCATGATATTCTCCATCTACGACTTCTTGGCTACATGAATTTTCTTCTTCCACTGGAACTTCCCTTGATCTTCAATGCTTTCATCTCCATCTTCCCTATAAAGATACATGTATGAAATGTTGAATATGGGTGATATACCCACATCTTTTGGTAGTTCTAACTCATAAGCATTCTCGCCAAATATTCTCAAGATTTTACATGGCCCTATATTTTTCAAATTCAGTTTATTATATGTTCCCCTCAGGAATATTTCTTTCCTGAGATGTGCTAGAACTTGATCTCCAACCTCAAATTCAAGCCTTCTTTTGTGTTGATCAACTCTATGCTTGTACTCATTGCTGGTCTTCTTCAATTTCTTCTTGATTTGATTGTGAAGTTCCTACATCTATGCAAAATTTTTTTTTTCTCCCGCACTGTTGGCACCAGGATGAAGGGGAAAGAAGAATGATCGTGGGAAAGAAAGCGTGCAGAAAACCGAAGTAACAACTGGCAAAAGAACAACATGTGTGCATGCAAGAAAGCGTGCACAAAGGAAAGTGACAACTGGAGGAAGAATAGCACGCACATGGGAGAAAGACCTAACGTAAGAAGGGTTAGGGTTTTGGTAATATCCTATAAAAATATGAAGAGCCCAAAATGTATAATTATAGATACGAAAGTATCATATAGGGATGGTTGTTTTTATTGTTATTGTTGTTGTTGAGTTTTGGAGACTGTAACCATGCAGGAGCATAGGTGATATGTAATTTTTTTAGTTGTATGAACCGATTTTGTAAGATGTTGAGCAAAGAAGATACGAGGAAAGGTAGATTTGAGGATTATAACACAGGCTGTAGAGCATGGTGCGATCTAGTTCACCTCACATAGATATTACCCAGTTTTATGGAGAATTGTAAGCGCGTGGTGTCCGAAATGTAGAACTGCTATAATAAAAGAGCCAAGAGCCAAATATTTGTGGACGTAGCCCAGGAGGGGGTGAACCATGGTAAAACTCATGTAATATGTTAAATGTATGCATGTCTCTTCTTTATTTCAACAATTAATGATTAAGCTTGATGAATGAGTTAGCACATTGTTATGAATATGTTTATACTCTGCTAGAATTAAAATATGAAATATACGTATGCAAATTCAAAGGATAAGTAGTTTACCTTACAGCTCATGGTACCTAGCTTTAATCAAGAAACTCCTATCCCCTACTCTTTCCTAGGCTGTAAACACCTGAGTCTTACAATCACCCATTTAAAGCTATATCGAGTGAGACTACGCAGTACCTTCTGGGCGTTGTGTTGCCTTATGGATTACCAGGAGGGCCGATAGTTTTAGAGGCTTTGTTGGAACCCCGAATGATATGAACCCTGGGTCAATAACTCAAACAACTCGAGAAGAAACATAGTAACCAACAAATGGTTTCGTTGTCATGTTAAGAGCAACAAGAGAGGACTAAGTAGACGAGATAGAATGAATAAGAACCGAAGGAGCGGAACAAAAGAGCAATGAGCCATTAGAAGGGAATGTTGAGACCTTGGAACCCCACGAGAGAAGAAATCGAGGGTTGGTTGAGAACTAAAGAGCTAGAGTTTGCATAGAAAGACAATAGAAACCCCAGGATCACACCACATAAATACATGGATAAATACATATTTACGGATTTACATGAAGTCTTTTTCTATGATTTTCCGCATCTACTTCAGGAGTGGATCTTAAGATTAAAGGATAACCATGCAATGAAATGGATTCAATAACTAGATTGGACTCCAGTACAAATCCAGTAGTTGCAGCAGGTGAACAAAAAATTCACCCTCACAGTTGACGTTTGGATTGACAGTATTGTGGCAGGATTTATCACAGAATTTGCGGTAGACACAACAAAGTCATACAACGCAGTTGAGCAAGAGTTCCTACGAGGACCCAGAGGAAGGTACATTCAATCACTATATACTTATATCAAGATATTGCTATATAACAAAGGTGTAATGACAATGGAATCAGACAACTAGACTTCCCTGCATGCATGGGGGAAGGGGGAAGCACTGACAGAGAGAGGAGGAATGGAAGGAGGGAAGGATAAAGAGAAGAAGGAGGAGGAACCCTTGGACCCGATCTTGATGGATGACGACCAACTTAAGTGGATATTGGCGTCATCAGGAACGACACATAGCGGAGCACCCTACCAATATAAGGTGAATACCAAGAAGAGAGTCGTAGCCGAGAGGGAGGGATTGGAAAGTGATGAGGAAGAGGTAGAGGATCTCCGGGCTGTGGAGAAGATTGAGGAAATCATGCGCGCCACATATGAGAGGGAAATAAGAGGCTCAAGAATAGGAGGAGAAGGAAACCATCCCTTTCATATTAATGTCAGTGTGGAACCCATAACCCCATGTGCAACCAATACACCAAAGAGAACACCACCATTTAGACAACCAAAGTTCGGAGGAAGTCTGAAAACATGAAGTACATCTACACAAAGAGCAACAACTGGAGGATCTAGTTCAGGCAACCTTAGTCAAGTATCTACACCATGTGAAGGAGGGAGTAGCTCAGTATTTGGAATGGCATGACACGATCTTACTATCATATTACCAGAGTTTTGAGGAGAAGCAACAAAAGACCCTGAGAATCATTTGTTCATTTGTGCAAAGATCTGGGAAGCAAAGCAGATCACTGATGAAGACACCAAACTCACGCAACTAGCGATCACGCTAAGAGACCGAGCACTAGACTAGTACATGAGTCTAGACATGAACAGTGTTCCCGGAACGACAAGGACATTGGACGACATTAAGAAACTATTAATAAATGAGTTCTAGAATCTGAGCTCAGAGGATCAATACATGAATGAGATGATTAAAATAAGACATAAACCAGGAGAATCAGTATGGGAGATCGATCAAATATTCAAGTGATTAAAAGGAAAGTTAAAATACCTTATGACTGATATGCCACATCGACACCTGTTTGTCAACTCACTACTCCCACACTTAAAATATCCATTATGACAACAAAAGTTTCAGACACAGGCAGAGGCTGTTGATACTGAGAAGGGGGTGAATCAATATCAAGTACAATTTAAAACCTTTTTCAACTTATACTTAAACCATTCAACTATATCCAATGAGAAATGAACAATAGTATAAGAGTTACACCAATACACCACAATACACCATGCACAATATATGAGAAATAATCAATAGTTATTGTTCAAGGGAAGTGATGACTTCCAAAGGTAGCTACAACTTCCAAATGTAAAGAGAGGGATAAACATCCAAGAGGAAGATACAATCCTCCAATATCAAGAGAGATTTTAACTCTCCATCCTTGCCCCTTCCTTCCACCCAAGAATATATGAGAGATAATAAAAATTTACATTAAATCATCACCATCAATCAATCATCACATAGAACTTGATAATGTTTCCTGAGACTTCTTTGATTTCTGCAATTCTTCAATTCTTGGAGTACTCTGATCTTGTAGATAATATTACTCAATGTATTCACTGAAACTCCTCCAATTTTCACTCCTTGAATCCTCCCCAACAAAAGGTTATAGAAAGAATGGTAGACTTTATTCAATTTTGGTCTATTCAGGAGAGTGAACTTGTACAGAATGCCCCACACTCCATAATTAACATATGATTCTAAAAATCACACACAAGAAAATACAGTTCATACTCTTTCCAATGAAATTTGTCCCACTTCATTTGAATTCTCTATGAAGAAGTTATGACTGTGTTATCCAGAACACTTGTTTATTGACTAGCTTCAGGACTGGTCACAATCCCTATCTTCCACATAGTGTATCTCCATAATTATAGCGAATCAAGAGATGAAATTTTTACCATAGGTACCTTGATATGTATTCTCAATACCATAGCGATTTCACCATCTGAATCATTCTAGAAATTTTTTTATAGAAAAAATGGTAAGATGACCTGAAAATAACATACCTTAGAACATATCACCAAAAGACTTCATCCTCCCTTGAAATCCGGCCTTCTTTTCTTCTTATTACCTCTGAAATTTGACTCGTAAAAAATGAATGTATAATGATGTTTATTTATACCATTTATGTCACTTCCTTTTAACATTAGGTCCGACCTGGCACTTTCTTATTTTGTAATTATTTTCTTTAATTATCTTTAGGGCCTACATGTACTTCCTTCTTCAATTCACTTTGTCATCTTCAAAAATTCATTTCTCCTCAACCATGAGGATCCACGTGACGTGCCATATACCACCAGAAACAACATGATGTATACTATCCATCCATGTGTGTTGTATCTGCATGTTCATTTTCCTTCATATCCAAATACCTTCATCAATATTTCAGTCCAAAACCCATGACTAGGGTTGACATCAACGACAACAACCAATCTTCCAATAGAGGCTCTATAGGTAGCTTTGCAATTGGAAGAGAATCAATACCAGTAGATGGACCTGGCTATCGAATAACTGAAGGAGGATCTGAAGAACTTAACATTTTAGCTGAACTAGAATAAGAACAAGGACAAACGAGAAGTCGTTTGGTGCACTACCTGCAGGACGGAAGGACACCATAAGAATGAATGCCCAAAATTCGCACAGTATATGGTGAATGGGATGCCAAACCCACTACCACAGAGAGGATTATGGTGCAAAATATGCAAGAAATTAGGTCACGACTTTTACCACTGCATGATGATGCAGAAATCCCAAATAGTTCCAAAGAACTCAAATTGCACCTTTTGCAAGTCAGTCGACCATGACGAAAAAAGATTGCAGAACTCTGGAGCTGATGCAGGAAAGAACATCGGATGCATATAGGGTATAGGCAGAAATGATGACTGGGAAATAAACACCACAGTTCACTCAAGCCCCAACCCCATACAACACCACACAACAACAGTATAATAGTATGTCGCAGTCATACAATAACGCGCAGCCACAGTACAACTCGAAACAACCCTAGTACAATAACACACAGTATAATCAGGGACCACAGTATAACACACCACAAGGTGATCACGTAGCTTATAGAGGAGCATGATGAGCGAAAGGAGGTTTCAGATGTGGTAGAGGACCAGTCACATGTCACAATTGCCAGCAACCAGGACATTATGCACGAGAGTGTCGCTTGCCACCGACGACTTGTATGTATTGTCGCACATCGGACCATGATACAGAGGAATGTCTGACATTACTTGTAAATATCCAGGAAAAAATGAATCAAAATAACCAAAATGTTCAGTGGATTTCAGCAGAAGCAAGGGACGATGGACAAAACATCAACATAGTCACTCGACGAGGAATGAAAATAGGAAATGACGCAGTTCGACAAGAACCAACGCAAAACCAATGGGTAAAGAAGAACATTGACCCTAAGAAGCAGTTCGATGTGCATAAGGAGAAGGAGATCTTTACAGAATCCCGAAAAGAATTCTAGAAGGAAAACATTACGTCGACTGCACAATAGAGAAAGGAAGCTCCAGAATATGAAATGTTTCCATCACTGGACCATACCAACAGAATAAAACACAAGGAACAAGTAAGTACTATCAAAGAATTTTTGCAGTCATGCATCAAAATGTCAAGTGATCCTTCATCTGTCAAAATATTGCAAAACATCATAGAAAAATGTAGCAGCGAGATGGAACAGAAGCCAGAATTGAAAAATGTCAACCACCTACACACAAGAAGAAGAACAAGTAGGGAATTTAGAAAAAATGCTAACATTGGGGATTTCAATATGGGAGGTATTATACTAGATCTAGGATCCAAAGTAAATGTACTACCAAAAGCTACATAGCAATGCATGGGTGAACCTACACTAGGATACTCAATTGTTTAGTTAAAGCTAGCAAATCAACATAGAGTCCTACTAATAGGTAGACTGAAAGGAGTGATGGTAGATATAGATGTGTTATCGGACTAATCAGTAGGTTCGGACACTAACAGATCTCCCTAGATCCACTTGGATCTAGAACAAAATAGGACAGGACATGACTCTTTCCCTACGTTTTGACCATTGAATTAGCTAGTAGGAAAGAACAAGTAACATACCTTTGTATCACTTCCTAGGGTCTCTGTTTATCCTGCTTCGCTCCGGTGCTCTCGTGAGGTCAAGACCAAGACAACACAAACCAACCAAAGTGAAGATAGAAAAATATATTCAACTGTCAACCTATGTGTATGATCAAGGAATTACATAATAAAGTGAGAATGACTTTATGGGAAAAGGACATGCCATTGTATCATATTAATTCGAAAGTAGAAGATACAACTTGATCGCCTTGATGTCGCAAGCTTCCTTTCGGTGGCTCTTGGCTCCAACACACGCACTTGCTCGATCCTTGCATGAAGAAGATCAAATCCTCTTGATAGACTTGCTAGAGTTTTCAAGCTCATGTTCAAGCTAAGTCCTTCACACAATTCTTTCACCAATTCTCCAATGAATATTGCTTAACCTTTTCCATGAGAATTCCATCAATATATAGGAGAGAATGAGATGGTTACTTGGATAATAATGATCCCAAAATATCAGGGAAACCAGTACAAGGATAACCATTCGAATACCAACCCATTCTTCTAGAAGATTCCCTTCTAGAACCATCAAGAATTCATCTTTTTTCAAGCTTTAGAACAAGTTCGCACCCTAGCTATGTAGCACAGTGCGAGAAGTTCACACCCTAGCTTAAGGCAGCTTGCAAGAATGGGTCATTCTCGCACCCTAGGATATTAGCAACCTGCGAACTCTCTTCAAAAGTAAGTTTTTTGGGAAGAGATGAATGTCACTTTTCTCAGGAGAAAGTTCTTATGAGGATCCTGAATACACCATCATCAATACACCATCATCATGACTAAAATCATGGGTAACAGGATGGTGTGCGCACTAAGGCAAACTTTGAAGTCATCGAAATAGTAGACGACACAACACCTTACCTGATGCTACTTGGTTTGGATTGGGCGTTCAACAACCAGGCCATAATTAACTTAAAAACAAGAAAAATGACATTTGAGTTGGGGGACTACAGGGTCATAGCCCCAATGGACCCATCAGAAAGTGAGAGGTTCATAGAACCCACTTGTATGGATTTAGAAGAGATTGGCCAGTTGTACAGAACAACTGCACGCGATGCGGACTATATAAACCCAACTGCATGCGAGGTACTCAGTTGGCGGAGCATTACTTCATGCACAACAGACTCAGACACCGGGTTAGAAAACTAGAAGCAAAGACTACGCGAAGTATCCATGAGAAGGTGTGCTAGAATAGACCGTGCAATAAGGTGGATTGGTACAGAAATCATAGAACCACCCAATTTTCACGGGCTAAATGATTTGGAAACTTTCTTGACACAATATGAAGACGAAGTATTAGAAAACCAGAGATTGCTAGCACTGGATTTAGCACTAAAGGCTACACTCGCAAGATGGTGGGGTGCACACAAAGATACTATCACATATTCGGCACAGAACAGACAGGTAACAAACAACAGAAATATGACGGACTAGGCACACCAACATAACACTTGGAGGTGTGTAAAACGTTGTGGAAAATGACGCCACCGAAGGGATGGTCTCACCACTTCATTCATACTTTAGAGGGAATACCAGTGAATTGGTATACAGACCAGGAAATGCGTAAAGGTACCAAGACATGGGCGACACTCCAACAAAACTTTACAGTCACTTTCTCATTCGAGCATGAGAACCCCAACATAGACGCGGCCCTGAAACGAATCAGAAATGTCATATTCATTGAAGAACCAGAAGTAGAAGCTATCATAGAGGTACAACAATGAAATCAACAGACAGTCAAGGATCTACTATCATGCTACCACGTACAGGAGGAAGCCAATGATGAAGATGATCCGCGTGATATTCAGATCGAAGAAGCAGAAGGTGAGAGAGATGTGGAAGGACCACCCTTAGAGTCAGACGCCATCTCTACACCAATAAAGATAAAGAAGGTTAACATAGGGACCTCCGAGTAGCCCAAAATGGTCACCATTGGAGATTACTGGGACGAATAGACACTAGAAAGCATCACATAATTGTTGCGTGAATACAATGACCTTATTCCCACAACCTTTACAGAGATGAAAGGCATAGCCGAAGAATTAAGAGAAATGAAGATACCACTCATACCTAATGCGAGACCCATTAAAAAATGACCATATAGATCGAACCCCATATATAAACAGAAAGTTAAAGATGAGATCGACAGGATGCTCGAGGCTGGCATCATCGAACCAGTCGAAGAATCAGAATGGATAAGCTCGATGGTAGTGCAGGATAAGAAACAGAGAAGAGGGATCAGAATATGCATCGACTTGAGGAAGTTGAATGATGCATGCCTACACGACCCATTCCCCACACCGTTCACAGATGAAGTACTCGAGAATGTAGGAGGCCACGAAGCCTACTCATTCACCGATGGATTCTCATGATATCATCGGATTAAGAGAGCACAGGAAGATAGACACAAGACCACGTTGGCGACATAATGGGGATCTTATTAGTATATAGTCATGCCGTTCGGATTGAAGAATGAACCTGCGATATTTTCTAGAGTGGTCATCGCAGCATTTAAGGAATTCATCCATCAATTCCTCGAAGTATACCTAGATGATTGGACAATGTATAGATTACTAAAAAAACATGTGGAATTTTTACAACTGATGTTAGAATGATGCAAACAGTGCTAGATATCACTGAATATCGAGAAATGCATATTTGGAACACCATTTGGGATACTATTGGGACACAGTACGAAAACAGGTTTTGCTAGTGGATTTGGCCAAAATCGTAGTCATTGTTAATCTACCAGCACCAAAAACAGTCCGCCAACTAAGAGAAACGTTAGGACATATGGGATATTACATGAAATTCATCAAAGTCTACGCGCAAATTACAGTGCCAATGGAAAAACTGTTAAGGAAGGATACAAAGTATCAATGGAACGACGAGTGCCAACACGGTTTGGATACCCTGAAGGAAAAGATGGTCACCGCACCAATATTGGTATTTCCATATTGGGAGAAGACATTCCATGTACATGTAGATGCATCAACGATAGCACTTAGATCTATCTTAGCGCAACCAGGAGCAGGAGACTTGGATCACCCGATAAAATTCACAATCAGAAAATTATCAGACTCAGAACAAAATTATAACACGATAGAAAGAGAAGGCCTAGCTATGGTTTATGTACTACAGAAATATAGACATTACCTATTGGGGAAAAACTTTAAGATGTTTACAAATCACTCAACCTTGAAATACCTAGTCAACAAGCCAGTGTTGGGGGAGAGAATTTGTCGATGGTTATTTCTATTTCAAGAATTCGACTTTGAGGTAATAGTTAAAACAGGAAAACTGAATGCAGGACCTGACCACCTATCAAGGGTCACAAATCGAGAGGAACCAACGAATTTAGAAGACAATTTTCCATATGCACAACTATTCTCAGTACAGATTGCTGAAGATTACTTCACAGAGATCATCCAATACTTCAACACAGGTACTGCGCCACAAGAATATACCACTGCACATAAGAAGAACCTGGTAGTCCGCGCAGCCGACTATCAATTGATCGAAGGACATCTATACCATATGGGCACATATAACATCTTAAGAAGATACGTACTAGACCACGAACGACTAAGAATTTTAATAGAAGCCCACAAGGGAATAACAAGAGGGCATTATGCAGGAAAAGCTATCGCACAGAAGGTACTACACGTAGGATTATGGTGGCCAACGATCCACACAGACTCGAAAGAGTACTGTTAGCAATGTGATGTTTGTTAAAGGGTAGGAAAACCCAACAGAAGAGATGAAATGCCACTACGACCGTAGGTGACACTTCAGGCATTCGAAAAATGGGCGATAGACTTTGTGGGACCCATTAACCCACCAACCAAAATAACGCGGGATATATATATATATATTAACACCACGACGAAATACCTAACAAGATGGGCGGAAGCCACACCAGTAAAAGATTACAGTGCAGAGAAAACTGCACACTTTCTGTTTGAACAAGTAATTACTAGATTTGTGTGCCCAAGAATTTTGATAAGCGACCAAGGAACACACTTCATAAATAGCACCATCCGAGCGATGCTCGAAGAGTTTGAAGTTCATCACCAAAAAATCACACTATATCATCCACAGGCAAATGGCACGGTACAAGCCTTCAACAAAAGTCTAGAGAACGCCTTGACAAAGATATGTAATGTCAACATGAACAATTGGGACCTCAAGGTACCAGTAGTGTTATGGGCGTATAGAACCACATGAAAAAAGTTGACAAGCCACACACCATTCAAACTAGTCTATGGTCAAGAAGCAGTAGTGTCGTTAGAATTTTTAATACCCAGTCTATGTGTAGCAGCTATCACACTGTTATAACCCTAAATTGCACTATCCCTTCTTACCTGACATCAGGCCTACTCATTGTCTTTCCTTGCCTAAGCCATGCTAAACAAACTCTTCAAAAACCTCCTAAATCAAGTAACCCGTTCCCTAACCTAGCACTGGGCGCATTGGGACGCTGGCAGGCCTTCTGCAACACGCGTGTGAACGCTGGCTGGCCCACTACAGCTCGCGTTTACCTAACAAAGCAAAAAATCAGGAAAGTTTCCGCCGGGACGAAAAGCTTTTTTTCAGTTAACTGGAACTCCCAGCCATGCATGGCCGAGAGTTCGCCTAAAACCCTAGCTCCTTCTAGCCTATTAAAGGAGGGGTAGGGGTACTATTCAAAGGAGGAAAAATCATAGAAAAGAAACTCTGCCAAATTGCCAAGTCCGTTTTGTCCCAACCCTTTAGCCTTGCCTCAAGCTTTAGGAGGAATTCATGCAATAGCAGTTGGAGGACAAAAGAAGAGGAGGAGCCCAGGATCAGGATCGAGGAACAGTGGCCAATCTCAAAAAATCATTGTAAGTTGATTCATATTGAGATTAATGAAAAAGATGCTTTTCCCGTCCCAAACACATGAATCTCATCTATGTTGTTTGATTTATGCTTTATCTCTAACCCTCTAGTAGATCAGTAGCACGCATGCGTAGTTTTGTCTTGATTGCAGGAAGCTTTGTGGAAGGAGCAGCAGCAGCAAGGGAATAAAAGCTCAAAGGAGGATCTACTTCAACCGTCTAAAAAAAGGTTAGTTGATTCTTCTCATGTTTGCCTGAGAAAAGGGGTTTTGGTTTTGGGTAGAAGGTTAAAAGTAAGCTTATGAAGGGTCATGATTTGCGTACAAGTTTAAATCCCTAGCTTGTTAGTCCGTAGGGTAGAATACCCCACAACAGAATTGGTGACTCCACTGGGGATAGTCTTACTCTTAGGGTTTCTGGATTTGGTTAAAGATCTTTTGGGTCGTTCAAAGAAATTCAGTCTCAGTTTCTTTGTTTATTTTTTTTTTCTGTTAGGTCAATGCTAGCAGGGAACCTGGTTATCAATACCAGTCTTCCTTGACTGACGCTTGACATTTATTCATGGGACACACAGAGGTACACGTGGTCTGCAGAAGACCTGCATGCGTGTGCCCGCGCCCTAACCTTCTATAGCCCGCGTGTGAACGCCTGCTGTAGTGGTTTCAGTAGCATGTAGAGCCCAGGAAGCTTAAGAGGCAGTCCCCTCTTCCCTGCCAGAAGTTTATCTTCTCAGGGGGATTTCTGGATCCTGTCTGGGTCTTGATTGGTATACTGTCTTGTGTTTCAGTCTGTCTTATTATGTTGTTTTTCTTTACGTTGGTTTTTCTTTTCGCAAACCTTGCTTTTTTGTTAAAGTGATAGCATCTAAGCCTTTTAGAGACTCTGGTTGTCAATACCAGAAGCCTTTTTCAAGATTAGACTGTCTGTGTGTGATTTTATCTCAGTTTTTACACAGACCCGCAGCCTGTTTAAGGCTAGACTGCGGGTACCCGCGCGCTGTAGAAGCTCAGCACGCGTTTGCACGCGTGCTGTATTGGTGACAGTCGCGGGCTTGATTGCAGCTTTTTCAGCTTGGGTGGGGCAGTCATCCCCTCCTGTGGTGAGAAGAGATTCTTTTAGGGGTCTAGAGTCTGGGGCTGCACAGTCAGCAGGTTAGGGCAGTTCACCATTAGCTTGTGCTGGTTTTTTGATTTTTTGATAGAAAAGACAAAAGAGAAAAAAATTTGGTTTTATGGTTTTTAGGAAAGTGTTAGAATTGGTGCTGTTGTGATTGCTTTGTTGCATTTTGGTGCTCTGATTCTGTTTGCGATCTGCACTTTAAGCCAGAGTTTTCTTTTTATTCTCTTGGTTTTGATCTTGTCATCATTTTTCCTTGTTGCGTGATTTTGCAATAAAAAAAAAAAAAATTGTCATTTTCTTCTTGATTTTGAGGATTGTGTTGTTGCATCAGTAGCTAGGAAAGAAGTATTTTTGCATAAGTTTTTGCAGTGCATGGCTAATATAAGTAGCTCGCATATTTGAGTGCAAGTCCTCTTCATTTACTGCATAAAATCTTAGTAAATCTGAAAAAAGAACAAGAAGTATTTTCATCGAAAAGTTGTTGGTTTTGCATTTTAGAAAAAGTTTGTTTCCAAGCATTTCTGTTCATTTTGCTTTGAGTCTTCTTACACACCATCGGTTTCACTTCCGCACCTTGAGATTTAAAAATCCCATTAAAAGTAACGCTAAATAAAATCAAGTAGACTTTTCTGTTTGTAGGGTGCATTCACTAGCTTAAGAATAGGGCTTTGGAATAGGTTGGAGAGTAAATTCTCCAAGGCCACCCAAACTAAACATTGGAGTCTGTCATTTAGGGAGTGTAGAAGTCCAATTACGGAAAGTTATTCAGGACCCCCCTCTAACAAAGGGGCTAAACACGAGGTTGTGTAAGGAAAGGCAGCGGAGATAACCCCTCCAAAGCTGGACCGAGCGTTGTGGAGAACACATATAGAGGATCTGTTAAGGGATTCCGTTGTTAGCATTTTCCACGGAGCTTCATGGGTCTCGAATCCGTTCGAGGTCCTCAGTCATCTTTCGAAACACTTTCTCTCGATACCCTTGACAGGTTTCGGGCTTGATACCTTGCTCATTGTGGTCTACCCGACTGCCGACTGTACCCGCCTGATGATTGTTCACGTGCTGGCAAACTAGTTGCCTATCTGTTCTAAGGACATACACAGGTGACTGTGGGGGTATACCGCGGTACCTAGGATGGACATCGGACCAACGCTTTGCAGAGTAGACCCGGAGGGTGCTTCCGTATTCGAGTTGCACTTGCACCGGTAAGGTACTCTAGTGTTGGTTGTTGTAACTGTTCTTCCTACTAATATAGTGCTTGCTTGATTTATCTTCTAGGGGCTTTATTTTAGTGCGTGTTACTATTTGTTCATGTAGAATACCTTAGCGTGTCGTGAATCTTCTCACGCAGTGGAGGATTCAGAGCTCCGCTGGTCATGAAGGCTTCTGGGCCTGCCGCTGGTGATACTGGAGCCACCCCCGCCACCCTTGAGGCAGAAGTTAGACCACCGAGGGTCTTTCGAGGCAACCGGGGCTTTTGATCCCAAAAAACCCCCCGAGGAATCGACTGCCAATGCTGGATCGGTTGAAAAATCAAACACTGATACTGGGCCGGACATTATTGTGCCAATCCAATTTTACGAACGCCTATCAGTGCCTAACCCAGTTATGGAACAAATCTCTGGGAATTCTTCCGTTCCTATCACTGTTGTTACCACAGGAGAAGCTTCTCCTAA
>ML778204.1:613281-644917 GCA_009831015.1 Picea engelmannii
TGATTTCGAGATGTAGCTCCGCTGTGTATTGTTCGTGGCTACTCTTTATAGTTATTTGACATGGATCTACAATGTATTTGATTGGTAGCCATGGTTCTGATTTATCCCGAGCATGGGTATGCCCGCCTCGGTGAGACATTTGACATTTTTTGCAGACGACACTTCCCGATTCCTGATTCCTGGGCTCACTCATTCAGCATATCAGTACAGAGTGGCAAAGAATTGGTAATGTATGTTGGCCATCAGATGCTCTTCTGACCTCACACATTAGGGGGAATCTGTTATAACCCTAAATTGCACTATCCCTGCTTACCTGGCATCAGACCTACTCATTGCCTTTCCTTTCCTAAGCCATGATGAACAAACTCTTCAAAAACCTCCTAAATCAAGTAACCCGCACCCTAACCTAGCACTGGGTGCGTTGGGACGCTGGCAGGCCTTCTGCAGCACGCGTGTGAACGCTGGCTAGCCCACTACAGCCCGCGTTTACCTAACAAAGCAAAAAATCAGGAAAGTTTCCGCCGGGACGAAGAGCTTTTTGTCAGTTAACTGGAACTCCCAGCCATGCATGGCCGAGAGTTCGCCTAAAACCCTAGCTCCTTCTAGCCTATTAAAGGAGTGGTAGGGGTACTATTCAAAGGAGGAAAAATCATAGCAAAGAAACTCTGCCAAATTTCCAAGTCCGTTTTGTCCCAACCCTTTAGCCTTGCCTCAAGCTTTAGGAGGAATTCATGCAATAGCAGTTGGAGGACAAAAGAAGAGGAGGAGCCCAGGATCAGGATCGAGGAACGGTGGACGATCTCAAAAAATCATTGTAAGTTGATTCATATTGAGATTAATGAAAAAGATGCTTTTCCCGTCCCAAACACATGAATCTCATCTATGTTATTTGATTTATGTTTTATCTCTAACCCTCTAGTAGATCAGTAGTACGCATGCGTCGTTTTGTCTTGATTGCAGGAAGCTTTGTGGAAGGAGCAGCAACAACAAGGGAATAAAAGCTCAAAGGAGGATCTACTTCAACCGTTGAGAAAAAGGTTAGTTGATTCTTCTCATGTTTGCCTGAGAAAAGGGTTTTTGGTTTTGGGTAGAAGGTTAAAAGTAAGTTTATGAAGGGTCATGATCTGCGTACAAGTTTAAAGCCCTAGCTTGTTAGTCTGTAGGGTAGAATACCCCACAACACACACACATGATAGAACAAGGCATAGTACATAAAAGGCTGAACCAATTACTGTGGATGGAGGAAGACCGAATCTTGGTAGGATTCCACAAACAAGTATGGAAATCAAGAGACAAAGCTTTGCAGAACCGCCACAACAAGAGGAAGACATTCAAGGAAGGATATCTAGTATTTCTCTATGACAGTAAATTGTTGTAGCACCCAGGAAAGATAATAATGCATTGACTAGGACCATACAAGGTAAAATATGTCACGGACAGAGGAGATGTACAGTTAAGGGATATAGTAGGCACAGACCTCAAAGTAATGATCAATGGGAGCCAATTGAAGCTGTACAAGGACAGTCGACCACCCACCGCGCAATAAAAAAAAAAAAACCCGCATTGCATGAGGGACAAGCCGCATACGAAACACGAAGCCAACAAGGGAAACCATAAAATCCATATAAAAAAAGGAAACAAGAGGGAAAAGGAAAGTCGACAAAAGCAGGATGATAGGACATCATGATGCAGAGTTAAAGAAAGGCAAGGACGAATGGGATGTCACATTAAACGTGCCAACTGAAGATGGCAAAGTAGGCGTAATGGCAAGTACGAAACGACCACAGATGCATTGAACCCACATTTATGGTGCATTAATTGCATGATGGAGGAAGAATCCTCGACAAGCTTCATGACGAGCCAATACAACACACGAGCACATAAACAGTCAGTCTATTCGCGAAAGGAGAACAAAAAAAGAGCAACAACAACTAGAATGAACAAAGTGAAACCACAGAGCTCATCGAATCCATTCAAACTCAGCAAATGTTCGACAGACATCATTATGGCACCATCGAAGCTCGCAGAACCAAGACAGACAACCAGATCAACTAGGGTTCAGACTAGGTCACGGGGACCACTGGAAGAAAATGAGCAGCAACCACCAGAGATCATCGATATTGACAAAATCTCGTCGCCACAGGAAATCCTAGTAGAGTCCATACCAATACTAGAGGATATTCCACAACCACAAACATAGGCCATGGAATAGGATACAACAACAACGGTGCACGAGACTCAAAACAAAGAAGAAGAAACCCACTGAAACATATGGAAGCAGTCGTCGAAGTGAACGGAATGACACAACATCTGGGAGAAGAGGAGAAACTAGACGAGACGCAAGCACCCGACTTAGGTCACACAGCCAAGGAGACTACTGGAACTACCTGGGTGTGGCCAGAGTGGATGACAGGGGAACAACTAGGAGTTGCTGTAACTTTGAGCCAACCAACACAACAGAAGGACCGAGTTCAGATACTAAGCTCACCTTGAAAGAATCTAGTTGTAGAGATTGTGCTACCTCACATACCATAGGGAGTACATGTGGACCCACAGCTATTGGGTCACATCGAGAAGCTCAAGTATTTTGACCATGATGTAGAAGATGAAACCAAATATCTAGAGCTTGCACCACACGTCCTTATGCAGAAAATAGTTGTGAACCAACTCAAAGAAACCATCACTCAGCCACACCAGTGGGAAACTGGATTGGAAAGAACAAGAATTCTATGATTGTTGAAGATACCACACTTTGGCAGAGGCCAATATGCGTTGGCATGCATCAAGAAATTGTTATTAGTTACACATAGAGAGGATGTATGGTTGGAAAAACCTGTCCCCATAACTATTGAACTTATCACGTAGATAACAGGCCTACCCACCCGGGGTATGGATCCCGCACTGATTCTAGACGATAATTCCAAAGAAAAAACATTGGCATAAGAGATGAAGAATAAATATGGCACCTACAAGGGAACAAGAGGCATCATAATCAAACAGATCAACAATGTCGCAACGCAATTGGGCGCAAAGATCTTATCCTGCAAACTACTAAGAAAATGTCGCAAAGACGAAGTACTGACAAGAGTCATTGTTGTTGCATCTCAGTGCGCAGAAGGGACCTCCATGAGTTGGGCGCCATACCTATCAAAATTGTTCCAAGTAGACTGCAAAGACGTGCAGGACACAAGTACAAAATTTCCTTACTCATGGATGATCACTCACATAGCTTTCATGGAATGGAGAGAAACAAAACATGTCGTCTTTTGTACCACACCACAACTAAGAGGAGCAAGATATCGCGTCCTGAGATCCATGCCACTAGTCAAGCATAAGAGGGAGAATGGAATTGTATTTGAAGCTTACCTACGGTAGATACAAGAAGCCATCAGCCGAGCCTGGAGAATAACACCAGAGGTTGTCGCACAATACGGGAGCATCGCCATTTTCTGGGCTAGGCGACAAGCCATGTGGATACAACCAAGGCATGATCTGGATAAACAGTGGCTACAGATGCACTACTGTGTCACCGAGGGAGATATCGACATGATCATCAGTGAATGGCCTGATGAATGGAGGATTCCAACCATACCCAGAGAAGTACCAGGATAAACAGTAGAAGGAGGGGTTGCGCAGGCGGAAACATAGCCTCCACAAATCCCAGTACCCAAGAAATGAAGAACGGGCCAAACCAAGTTGACTCAGGCAGATGACAGCTCAGAGCAACCAGGGACCTAGAAGGGGAGGAAAAAAACCACTCAGCCAACCAATGGATAACGAAAACCGGCTGAGGGAGCACAAGAAACTGAATCGAACCCCATCACATAGGAACCAGGGGGAACTAAGAGACCAGTGGTACAGGAAGCAGGGGCGCGCAAGAAAATGAAGGCACAACGACCACCATCAGACTACACAATCATGGAGGATTATGGAGAAATGATTGCTAGAATGGTCCAAGACTGCCTCGCAGAGGATTTCAATCATGCTGCGCACCACGAGGATAAACTACAGAAAGAACTGATATAAATTGGACAGCTCCTTAAGAAATTCGGGGAAGCCCAGATCACGAGTAGCAGTAGAGACATAGAGCCATAGACCATACATACCACATAACGGGTGGAGGTAGAAGAACGCGACCCAGTTCTTCCGATACCACACACACACCACGGTCTACATAAAGCCTGGCATGATGTGAATGGATGAAATTGTGGGACAAACACCACTGAAGGATTTGGATCATATCCAATTTGTCTTGATACGGATGCCATCAAGAGCATTATAAAAACTATAGGTTAGTGTCAACCATGAGATGTAATCATGAGCACATAAATACTTAGTTGAGATACAACAAGCAACAAAAAAGAGGGAAGCGCTGGAAACAGTTTGTGCATAGGCCAAATCTAAAACTCAGGAGGAGAAAGAACACATAAATGAGTTGGAATGCAGAGTGGAAGAAATTTTTGGGAAACTTCCAACTACTACACAAGGAAATGAACTCCCAGCTACAAAAAAGATCAACCATATTGCACGTGAAATTGATTTGTATATGAAGGAGATCGAGACTCTCCGTGGACAGATTAGACCGACAAATCCACTAGCAGTGAAGGAGCAAAGGAAGCAGGAAGCAACAATGCAACTGCAGGAGCTAAAAAAATAGGTCAGCACGACAACCAACTTGCTGGATAAAGAAACACAACTTTGGACAAGGATGGAAGAGGATCCACGAGTCCAACACTAGGAAAAGGAGGAGGAGAGGATCAATGCAACGATCCAAGAACTCAAGCAATGACAAAATACCATACCAACTCCAGAATGGGTCAAGGGAACACAAGAGTTGAAGAAGATATAGGCAGAACTTATCACTGTGCAAACACATAAACATGAGCATTAGGCTCAAATAGAACTGTTGTAGGAATGGGTAGCAGAAATACTTACACAGGCAGAAGAAGCTAGAAAATAGACAACACAGACTCAAATAGAATGCACGAGACTGATAAGCAAGGAAGTGGAAGCTCAGAAAGTCAACACCATCAAGGAGAAAACTGTGCAGGCACTGACAAAAGTGGTCGAGTTGCAAGAACAGTTCCAGATGATCACCAACGAGATCAAGGAAGCATAGAGAAATTAGGTGACTCGAGATGAGTCACATGTCATTGTTGGGGGCATGTTGGCACCAGGCTGAAGGGGAAAGAAGAACGATCATGGGAAAGAAAACGTGCAAAAAACTGAAGTAAAAACTGGCAAAAGAACAACATGCAAGAAAGCGTGCACAAAGGAAAGCGACAGCTGGAGGAAGAACAACACGCACATGGGAGAAATACCTAGCGTAAGAAGGATTAGGGTTTTGGTAATATTCTGTAAAAGGTTGAAAATCCCAAAATGTATAAATATAGATACGAAAGTATCATATAGGGATGGTTGTTATTATTGTTATTGTTGTTGTTGAGTTTTGGTGACTGTAACCACACATGAGCATAGGTGATATGTAATGCTTTTAGCTGTATGAATCGATTTTGTAAGCTGTTGAGAAAAGAAGATATGAGGGAAGGTAGATCTGAGAATTATACTGCAGGCTATAGATCCTAGTGCGATCTAATACGCCTCACATAGATCTTACCTAGTTTTGTGGAGATTTGCAAGTGCATGGTGCCACGAATGCAGAACTACTATAATAAAAGAGCCAAGAGCCAAATATTTGTAGACGTAGCCCAGGAGGGGGTGAACCGGTAATACTCATGTAATATGTTAAATGTATGCACATCTCTTCTTTATTTCAACAATTAATGGTTAATTTTGATGAATGAGTTAGCACATTGTTATGAATGTGTTTATACTCTGTTGGAATTAAACTAGGAAATATACGTATGTGACTTCAAGGGATAAGTAGTTTACCTTACAGCTCACGATACCTAGCTTTAATCAAGAAACCCCTATCCCCTACTGTGTCCTAGGATGTAAACACCTGATTCTTACAGTCACCCATTTAAAGCTATCTCAGGTGAGACTACGCAGTACCTTCCGGGTGTTTTGTTGCCTTCTGTATTACCAGGAGGGACGATAGTTTTAGAGGCTTTGTTGGAACCTCAAATGACATGAACCCTGGGTCAATAAATCAGACAACCCGAGAAGGGAAATAGTAACCGACACACACTTTTAAACTCACTTTGATCCATATCTCTTAACTCTGAAACTCCTCTCGAATTCATTGCATACATGATTTGAAATCGACTTTTCCCAGTGCTTCTGTTCACTGAGTCATTATATGAAAACTCGACTTCTGCTAGAATTTGATCCCACTAACTATGGTGTTTAGTGGACAAACTCCTCAGCAAATCTCCTAGGCTTTTATTCACCACTTCAGTATGTCCATCTGTTTGTGGATGATATGTAGAACTAAAAGATAGATCTGTCCCCAAATTTTTCCACAATGTTCTCCAGAAATGACCAACAAAATTGGTATCCCTGTCTGAAACTATACTCCTGGGAAATCCATGGAGTCTCACAATATCTTTGAAAAACAAGTTTTCAACATGCATTGCATCACTAGTCTTTTGGCATGGGATAATCTGTGCCACCTTCGAAAATATTTCCACCACCACAAATATGGAATCACTTCCTCTTTGTGTCCTTGGAAATCCCAATACAAAATCCATGCTTATTTCATCCCAAGGCTTCTCTGGAATAGGCAATGGCTGATACAATCTAGTGTTATTTTTCTTCCCCTTAGTGTACTGAAAAATCTTACAATTGTTCACAAATTTCTTTACCTTTGTCCTCATACCTAGACAATAATATGAATTGCCTACTTGAGAAAATGTTTTGTAATGGCTGAAGTGTTCGACTAGACCCTCGCTATGTTTTTTCGTTTAGCGAATTCTCCCTCATCGAGCATTTGGGTATACACAATTGGCACCCTTTGAACAAAAACCCATCTTGAATCAGATATCTGAGCCATTGGCTTCTGTATCTGAGTACAAGATTCACACGTGCTTCATATGCTTCTCCAAAGTCTAGATGATTGTGATACATTTCCTTAAGGTGATTGAACCCCAAGGCTTTGATTTGAAATTCATGCAGAATTAAAATCCTCCTGCTCAATGCATCAACAACTTTGTTAGGATTTCTATAAATATGTTTAATGACAAAAGTGGAATTTTGCATAAACTCTATCCACTTGGCATGTTTCTGGTTTAACTTCTCATGTCTGGTTATGAATTGCAAAGCGTGATTATTGCTATACAATACAAAGTCCTTCGGTGCGAGATAATGTCTCCATTTATTCAATTCTTGGATTATGTCATATAACTCTTTTTCGTATGTGGATTACTTTTGTTTAGATTCATTCATCTTCTCACTGAAATATGCAATAGGTCTGTTGTCCTAAATTAAGACCACTCCAATTGCAATTCCACTTTCATCACACCTTACCTGAAATGTCTTTCCGAAATCCGGTAGAACTGGAATCGGTTGCTCAATTATCTTCTCCTTCAATATGTTGAAGCTCCTCTTAGCCTCCTCTGTCCATTTGAAATACTTGTGTCTTTCCTTTACTGTATCCATCATATGAGCATTAATCCCGCTAAAATTCCTGATGAACTTTCGATAAAAACTTGCCAACCCATGGAAGCTTATTACCTCAAATATATTCTTTGTTGACGACCATTCTTTGATTGCTTTCACCTTTTCGGGATCCATCTTCAACTCATTTGAAGAAATAACAAAACCCAAATATATGAGCCATGTCTTCAAGAAAGAGGACTTTTTCAAATTGACTAACAACTTTTCTTTTTGCAGCCTCCTTATCACTAATGCTAGATGTCTCAAGTGTTCCCCCTTACTCTTACTAAACACCAATATATATTCTAGATACACAATCACGAACTTACCAATGAAATCCTTCAATACTTCATTCATTAGTCTCATAAAAGTTCTTGGGGCATTCATTAATCCAAACGACATAACAAGCCATTCATATAACCCCTCATTTGTCTTAAATGTTATTTTCCACTCATCACCTTCTCTCATCCTAATTTGGTGATATTTACTTTTCAAGTCTATTTTTGAAAAATAGTTAGCTTCGCTTAAGTAATCCATCAAGTCATCGATCCTTGGTAATGGAAATCTGTATCTGATGGTAATCTTATTTATGGATATCGAGTCTGTACACATTCTCTATCTTCCATCCTTCTTTGGACTTAGTACAGTTGGCACTGCACATGGACTCAAACTTTCTCTAACCAATCCTTTATCTAACATATCTTGAACCTGTCTCTTCACCTCCTCATTCTCTTGAGGCGTCAATCTGTACGTTGCTTTATTAGGTAGGCTTTCTCCTGGTAGAAAGTCAATATGATGACTGATGCTCCTAATAGGTAGCAAGGAGTTTGGAAAGTCATCCACTAAAATATCAGCAAAGTTCTCTAGTAGCTCCTAAACCTCCTCAAGAAAATATTCCAATGAGGTGATGGTAAGGATAAACCTAGGTTTCCTCACTACAACAAACCACATCTCTTGTTCCTTCTTTAATTCATCTAGGAGTTTCTTCCCACTCATGAGAAGTATGCTCACACTGGCTTCTTCTTTCACCTTCTTTTCCTCAATTGGCAGCAACATGTGTGTTCTACCATTCTTCTCTAAGGTGTATGTGTTTCTCCTCCCATCATGAATAACATTCCTATCATATTTTCAGGGTCTTCCCAAAAAAACATGATAGACATCCATAGGAATCACATCACACGGGATCTCATCCCTATATCCTCCTATTTTAAAATTAACCAGGCATTGTTGAGTAACCGTTACCTGATGACCTTTATGAAACCATGAGACTTTGTATGATGTTAGATGTGCAGTTGTCTCCAGCTCTAGATTCTCCACCATATCTATGGATACTAAATTGTCAGTGCTTCTGCTGTCAATTATCACCTTGCAAACTCTATCCTTCGTTTTGCAAGTTGTTCTGAACAAGTTGTTCCTCTGTACCAGCTTCTCGGCTTCCAGCTCTTTCTTCAAAAGAACCTTCTTTATCACTAAGGACCTTCCATCCTCTGCACCTTCCACCTCAACATCTCTCTTATGCACTTCTAATATCTGAGCTTCACCTCCTTTCTTTCTCTTAGAGAAATTCCAAGTGATATGTCCTATCTTTCTGCAAGCATAACACCTCACTTCTCCTCCTTTGCCTCTTCATCTACCTCTGGAAAAAGAACTTCTACCACCACCCTATCTTTCGTGAGAAATCCCTCCTTTCTGAGAGTGACTATGTGGCTTCTCAGCCTCGTCTCTAGGCTTTTGTGTTTTCTCCTGGGAAACTCATTTGCCTCTGTTCAAGATTCAACCTCTGTTCTTCTGACTCTTCTTTCTATCCAACTTCTCTTCTGCTTTCAGTATCAATTGATACATGTCCTCTACATTCCTTACTATCGTCATACCGAGTTCATCCTAAATTTTGTATCTCAGACCATTAATGTATCTAGAAACCTTATCCTCGTCTCTTTCCCTCTGTCCAGCTCTAATGTTTTATTTATAGAACTCTTTTGTGTACTCCTTCATAGTCAATCTTCTCTGTCTCAAGTTTTGCATCCTCCTAAACATATTTATCTAGTAATCCTTGGGCATGAATTTCTCCTTCAACTTGCCCACCATTCGATCCCAACTCTTGATCTTTTTCTTACCTTTTCTCCTTTTTTCGGCCTTTAGTTCAACCCACCACAACGTTGCATGTCCTTTCAGCCTAGTGACAACATGTCTTACCTTTTTCTCCTCTTCGACATCCTCATAGTCGAAATACTTGTCCATTTCTCGAATCCAGTCAAGAAATTCCTCGGTGTCTAAACTTCCTTCATACATTGGGATGTCAATCTTCGCTTTGGCACCCAATTTGGCAACCGCTCTCAACAAGCGTTCTTTCGTAGCATCCTCAGCTACATCTTTTTCTTCGACTTCTACATTTTTGAATTCTACCTTGTTGATGTCTCCAACATCAGGCACTCTCCTTTATGTTGTTTCCATGGCATCCAGCCTTGCACGTAGTTCTCTCATCTCCCTTTCCATAGTTCGATTGGCTACAGGCGGTTCAACACGTCTTCTAGGCGGCATTGCGCTGGTGACTCCTTGGTTCCCTATGGTACCCAAAATTACCTTACCCACACACACAGAGACCTCTTCCGCAAGTGACCACGACTATGACCATGGACTTACCCCTTCGCGGTTTAGACTTAGGGGATTCCCGAATCCTTTCTTCACTCCTTCTCGAAGCGCTCAGCTTTGAATCTCTGAACTCACACAATGCATCTCCTTAGATCCATCAACCCCATAATGGTTCCGGCTTCGTGACTCGTGAAACTCTAGGCCTTTCGCCCACAACCTCCAATCTCTTGAATTCTAAATTCTTGAATCCCATTGCCACATGTTCTCCTGCAATCAACAGTCAAGATTTAGTCATGACTTCGGAGTTCGCGGTCTATCTTCGTCAAGTTTTTGACTTGCCGAACTCACGAAATATCGAAATACTTCCTGGTTCTCCTCCTTGTAACTTTACCAGATCTAATGGTTTGGAATCATTCTTCTCTTCCTAAGAATGAACCTTGCACTCGCTGAATTCGACAAGAAATCCAAGGTCTCCTTCCCTTGAAGATTTCGGTCATTCTCCTTCCTGAGCTTTACTTCTTCGATTTGTTCCTCTAAACAACCTCTTCAACACTTAGTCAAATTCCTGGCTTGTGCACACCTTGCAACAGACTTCTCTTCTCACTCGCTCTGAGAATGAGTTCACACTCCTTGTGAATGTTCTCCAACCACTCTTAACTCTCTCATGACTGTATCATGCTATCCTTCCTGATATTTTGATTCTGAAAACCTCTATTTTTCACTCCTTACAGAAGTCAATGCACTATTGGCCTATGTATAAGTTCCACTATCTTTCCTGAGCTTTAGAGTCGAAAACAAACTCAGTCACACACTCCTTGTGGATGATATGCACACCTTGCACTTGCTCAATCAAGAGGACTCATTGGAACTTCTCTACTCCTCACAAAGACTCACACATTTAACAAAGTAAATGCAGTCATAGATTTAAGAACATAAATAACATAGAATTAGGAAATAATCGAAACTCTACCATTCATTCAAATGGATATACCCATACACACATTTTGGACAATATCTCTATTATATTCATCTAAATCAAACTCACATACATTCATACAACTTTCTCTGCATCTCCTGGCTCTTAGCTTACAATGGCGATCTACACATACTAGATTCAACAACAGCTCAACAACCACTACTGAGCAATATTACAAAGCTTTATACAAAGAGACGCTAATCGAGCATTCCCTGGAACTACTCTACGCTATCTTAAATGGAATTAAAAGCTATCAACTACTCAATGCCTATTACAATAAATACTGTGTCTAACAGATAAGAGCACAACTCCAGATCTGTACTGAGATCCGATCCATAAATCAAAATACTTTCCCCCATCAACTTTTCATGATGGTTTAGCCTTCAAATATTTAAAGACATTTATAACTCAATTTTTTTGTCAGATATCTCATTAATACATTGATCAAATTGAAATTCAAAATATTTCAAAATGTGCGACCAACTATCCTCCATGCTTGTGATTTGTTGGTGATGCTCCTGCATCATTTGGCATATACATTGACAAGCTAGAATATTGTTTGTGTTAGTCTGTGTAAATTTACAAAGTCAAAACATTTTATTTTGTTGCTATTGAGTCTTGTGGTCATGACCATGTGTCAAGGTAATAAGGTTAGTGTCTCATGAAAAACATTTTGGGGTTCTGATTGGGTCATGTCTAAGGGAGTTAGAGTATCATTTCAAGTCATAGTTGAAGTGGTCAGTCTTTTCCAAAGTCAAGTCAGTGTTGCCATATTTTTATCCTAGAGTCATTTGTCATCATGTGAATAGGGTGAGTCTTAAGTTGTTACTTTATGTCTTAATAAGGTCATGGGAGCATATTTTCACATGTACTAAAGGTTTCATAGGTTTCCCAATCTAAATTCTACCTCTTAAAGACTTGCAACCAATCAATTCAAATTTGTTGCAAAACCTCCTAACTTTTCGCAACAACTAACTATCAATGTCAAATCACTTTAGAGAATCCATAATGGTCAGGAAATCATGGGATTGAGGTCATAAGAGTTAGTACAGTCCTTGTAAATCATTTTTTTATGGTCATGTGTTATTTCCTCTTTAAAATCATCAAAACTGCGATTTGTTGCGAAACTGTGATTTGCTGTGAAACTACAATTTGCTGCAAAATTTCCTGTAGATGACTGTTTTTTCAATCAACTTCAAGATCAGATTTGCTGCAGATTTGATTTCTATCAAAAACTTTAAATAGGTTTTTATTAATCAAGGGTTCATCTACAAAAACCTCTCTCATTTTTTGCACAAGTGTCGTGTTTTGGGATATTCGAATGGATTTTTACACCATATTTTTACATATATTCGTCAAATTTAATTAGTTAAAAAAGTAAACCCTAAAAAAAGGAATTAGTTTGTAACTCCTTCTTGAATGTGAAACCCTAAATATTTAGACTCTATTGAGTTTGAAAGGAATGTAATGTTATATATTGGAATAAATAATAATCTGAAGGGTGGAAGAATGTGAAGGTGAACTATTATGCCTGTAACAATTTTTTAATTCTGAAGGTAATCAATATAGAAGTACATAATTACCTTGCCTGAGACTCATGTGTTAGTATCTTGAAGTTGTGTTTTATCTTTTGTTTATGCTCTCATGTATCATTTTATGATTTGAATACTATGTTCTTCAATTTTTAATTGGAAAGTGTAATGCATAATTCATCCTATGATGCTCTGTGTTAGAGAAATTAAGCATTTCATTATTTTCCTCTAAAACTACATTGGAATTCGTTCATAGCTAAATGCTCTAATGCAGTGAGTTTCTTTTCTATAATCATCCACCATCCTACAATGATATTTTGTGATTGATAGATATTATCTACCTTGCCCTAGTGACTTGATCATTCACCCACTAGTTATTAATTACTTGATCTAATTTTTAGTTTTGACTCTATGGCCAATGATAGTTTTGTCTTAGCTCTGCCACCACAACTATTTTAAAACCTCTTCCTCTACATAAGATATATCCATTTTGATCAATAATAACCAATCATACATAAACTAAGTTTAGGAGAAAGCCATCTCTGAATTGGAAGTATGCTAGCTTCCAAACTAAAAGTAGGTTTATGGTTACCTCTGAGATTTTATGTTGCAGCCAAGGAAATTTACAGAGATAAAATTTTGGCGTTATTGTCAGGGAACTAAGGTGAAAAATTCCCTGGTAAAGAATGAAAAAGTTTTAGATCTGATTCCTAAGAGTGGACAGAGAGTCGAACACAAAGATTGGTTGTATATTTTACCCTGGTGACTCCATTCTCAATAGAATCTAGATTTCAGAGTTTTCATGGCAACTCCACTGTCAGAATGATTCATTACTTGAACAATTCATGGTGACTCCACTGGACTATGAGGGAATCAGATACTTCTACTATCATTTCAAGGTATGCACACTTGGACTTCTCATAAATTTATAGTTTCTCTAATCATTTACCTAAGGATGAATATTTTTTAAGGAATGGTGCAACATTTAGTGGAGAGGATTTGAGTTTGAATTTGAAACATGTTTCAAATTTCTATGACTTTACCGAACTTCTTAGAGTCAAATATGAAGATGTATTCACCAATATTTTTTATGACTCATTCCAAGGAAAGTGCAAAAGTTGGGTTGAAGGTTTACCTGCTAAATCTATAAGATCTTTTTCAGCTTTTTTTATCATCTTTATGGAGACATAGATGGAAAAAACAAAGTTTGTGGCAACCCTTATTTACATTCAAGGTTTTAAATAATGGGATGATATGTACACTAATGATGAAGTGGAAGAAATGTTTTCTTCATTTTTGTCTTCTTTTTTAGATTCATGGAAATGTGGCTCAGAAGATAAGATCCATTTTCTAGATGAGTTTGCTAAGGACATTGAGGTAAGACTTGAAACTTTAAAAGATTAGGAAATATTCCAAATTCTTCCATTACATAGTATTTCTTTTGAAGTTTCATTTCGACAAAATAAAAAAGACACATTGTTGTCTTTTCCCTTTGATATTGAGGATGAGGAATGTTTTGATCATGAGTTTGAAAAAGAAAACACCCATGAGCAGTCCAACCATGATAATCAAATTGTAGAATACTTTGAGGATCAACAAACAAAATATGACTTTTATGACTTCAAAGATCCTATAGCTGACTATATGGAGGAATTTTTCAGTTTTAATTTTTAGCCATGTTTTCACTATGAATACCAAATCCATCATTAGTTGTCTTTGTTATTACAGTTTCCAGTTTTGATTTTTTTCAAGCATGGTCAAGGAGTCAAATTACTTGAGAAACTTCTTGATTGGTTTCATTGGCATTTTTGTATCACTTGATTGAGCAATGATTTTCAACATCTTAGAATGGAAGTTGTACATAAATAATCTCATTCCATGAGCATTTCATTTTTATTTTAGATTGGGTTTGTAGTTTGTGTTCAGTATGTTCATTTTTTTAGACTTCAATAAATGAGCAGGGCTTCTCTCAAGATAACATGAACGGACCATATTTTTCAAGCACAGGTTAACTACAGTGAATCATGGACAAACCACAAGTTGCAGGTTGAAGGATGTGATAGAGGTTGGGAACAACCCAACAAATGAAGGCTAATATTCTACGGTGTTCTTTGTTGCCTCATTGGGAGGATAGCATCCCCATTGGAGCCTATGTTAGTATGTGTAAAGTTACAAAATCAAAACATTTTGTTTTGTTTCTATTGAGTCTTGTGGTCATGACCATGTGTCAAGGTCCTAGGGTTAGTGTCCCATGAAATTTTTTTTGGGGTTCATTCACTTATGAGTCAATTTTGGGGTTTTGATTAGTTCATGTCTAAGAGAGTTAAAGTATCATTTCAAGTATAGTTGAAGTGGTCAGTCTTGTCCAAGGTCAAGTCAACGGTGTCATATTTTTATCCTAGAATCCTTTGTCATCATGTGAATAAGGTGAGTCTTAAGTTGTAACTTTGTCTTAATAAGGTCATGGGAGAATATTTTCACATGTACTAAAGGTTTCATAGGTTTCCCAATCTAAATTGTACCTCTTAAAGACTTGCAACCAATCAGTTCAAATTCATTGCAAAACTTCCTAGCTTTTCGCATCAACTAACTGTCAATGTCAAATCACTTTAGAGATATCCATAATGGTCAATCAATCACGGGAGTAAGATTATGAGAGTCAATATAGTACTAGTAAAATAGGTTTCTATGTTCATGTGTTATTTCCCCTTTAAAATCATTAAAACTGTGATTTGTTGCGAAACTGCAATTTGCTGCAAAATTTATTGTAGCTGACTGTTTTTGCAATCAACTTCAAGATCTGATTCCAAGCATATGGTGATTGATCTCAACAAACTGAAGGATTGTTTTCTTAAGCACGATTTTATATAAAAAAACCTCCTTCAGTTTTTTCACAGGTGTCATGGTTTGGGATATTTGAAGGGATCTTTAAATCTTATTTTTACAGATTTTAGTCAAATTTAATTAGTTAAAAAACTAAACCCTAAAAAATAGGAGTTAGTTTGTAACTCCTTGAATGTGAAACCCTAAATATTTCGACTCTATTGAGTTTGAAAGAAATGTAATGCTATATATTGGAATAAATAATAAGGTTAAGGGTGGAAGAGTGTGAAGGGGAACTATTATGTCCGTAATAATTTTTGAATTCAGAAGGTAATCAATATAGAAGTACATAATTGTCTTGCCTGAGATTCATGTGTTAGTATCTTGAAGTTGTGTTTTCTCTTGTCTTTATGCTCTTGTGTCTCGGTTTATCATTTCAATAATATGTTTTTCAATGTTTAATTGGAAAGAGTAATGCAAAATTCATCCTATGGTGCTTTGTGTTAGAGAAATTAAACATTTCATTATTTTCCTCTAAAACTGCATTGGAATTCGTTCATAGCTAAATGCTCTAATGCAATGGGTTGTTTTTCTATAAATGATCTGAAAACGAGCGAGTACTTACTCTAAACAAGTTTTCAATCGAGAATCATTTTCTGACAAATTATTTGCATAAGGATTAAAGGGAATATGAGTCCATTATTAACCATGTTTTTAAACAATAATAAGTAACACACATGAACTCAAAATGGAATAAGCATATGAAAAGACAAGAGAGAGACAATCGATGTTGGTAACACATTTCACCCCTCCTAGGCTACGTCTCTGGACCCACTTCAATTGGAATACGGATCACTTTCATTCATTCTTCAAAAGATGTTGGGAACTTCTCATAAGTGATTACATAATAGATGCCTTCCCCTTCAATGAGGATTCAAGAAGACTGCTCACACTCATATCTCTCCATACATCAAGAAGGATAATTCCTTACATGAATAAGTCTCTCAATGCTTAGGAGTAGTAGCACTATGGATCTCTCACTCCACTCATTAATTCTCCATTAATCTACCTCTCATACATAAGGCTCACATAAGGCATTATATAGTTTTGTCTCACTCTCTCTTAAAAAGAGCAGTAACTCCTAGATCCACAATAATAGGATCTAATTACAAAAGAGGAAAAACAAAATCCATAAAAGTAGGATCTCAAACTATCTTCAAACACAAAATGGGAACAATACAAGTTTTTCTAACCCCCCATGTGCATCATAACCAAAAATAGGTACCAATGGTGAGAAACCACTATTACATGATATGTGCAAGCTCAAATCAATGTGCACTAGTGGTGATAATTCCCAAATACCACTTGTATCAAAAGTGCCCCAAATTGAGCAAAAATTGAAAATTACCTTCGATACTTTGATTCCCAAGAGGCAGTGAAGTCCCCGTGAGAATTTTAACTCGGCCATGCCATGATGAACAGTACGAGAAAGGCACTATGATCAATACAAAGTGTAGTGACTCTGCGTTGAGCTCGTTTGTGATTTGAGGAAAAGCCTTATGCAAAACAATGTCTTTTGTTGGCTATGTATCAAGATCGATTTACATATGAACCGATCTAAAAAGGATGCATTAAACCAATTCATTGTGCCCATTTATGAGTTTCCATCTCCATTTGTTGAAACATTCAATCCTAAACAAAGACCACCATGCGCTAGAATTGTGAGTGAAATTGGTGCGAATTCTCGCAATATCCATTTTCTAAAAAAGATATATCAATTGTTGCAGGATTCTACCCACGTCGAAGCCTTAACCATTCACTTTTTGTTTTCAACCTTCACTCCAAGTTGACATTGACAATAACTGGTCAGGTGTACTGGTAAAATGTTGCTACATGAGCGCTGAAAGTAACTGTCACTGCCAAAGACCATTTTGCATGGTCCAATACCCTTTGTGGATATCGTATGAAGCTTCAATTCCTGTCCATGTCGAGTTTTCCAATGATCATGCCTTTTATTTAGAGGCATCGCAGACGTTCATATTGGCAGCGTGGTCCATCTTGACGACAAAATTATTTCTCATATCGAAAGACATGAGATCTAGGCTCGTGACATGTATGGTTTGATCACTATCGCATTTCTCATTGAGCTTAACTTTACTGAATAGTAATAGCACTGGTCATTGTCATCATAGGTGTTGTAGTCGCAAGAGAAACAAATTTCCATGGTGTTGTTTCTGACGAGGGGAATCAACCCGAGCCTATGCGCAAGAATCTCGTTGAGAACCAACAAGTAGATCTCGATTTCAACAAGATCGATGGTGATTGTGGATACTTCTCCAATCATGACCCTAACTACATAACTGCCAACGTATAATGTTTTTCATCTCATTCAGACTAGTGGGCACTCAAAAAATACTTATGATCTAGAAACCACGTTGTGTAGCTTGCAGCATCATACAAATTCGGAACATACTATCACTCGATGTGAGGAGGTTGTCATAGACACACTTAAAGAGTCGTGATTGATGATGGTTTTGGAAACCAAGACATTAACTACTCTTTGGTTGCAAGGTAAACATCATTCATGAGATCTATCTGTGGAATAAAAAACAAATCTCCATATCATGTGGGATTTGGAATCCCTCCAAAACCTCGTGCTTGGAAAATATCCCACTGGAAAATATCGAGAATATCAATTCCCAATGAAAACGGGTCTATAATTGACAATCCCCCTATCTTTAGTCACCATTATGGTGCTTTCTCTAGATGTGAGGCCATAACCTCGAATGATCCCTAGAAATATTGTGTTCCCCAAGCTTATTCGCGCCATTCTCGATGCACCTTATCACTATAAAAAAATTGTTTTGTGAGATAGCTTCGACTCAGCAAAATGTGCGTCTAGACATGTGGCATCCACCACTGGAGCTATGGTTAGGATTTTGAACCTGGTAGAGAGATCAACATGTTCTCCAGGCTTTGCAATACATTTCATGCCTTCTGGAAGAGCCTCCAACTTTCTCATGCTCAAGCGGAGGGTTCTCATCTCCACAAAAGTCCCCATTAATTGCTCGGGAACGCTTAATTATTTCCTACAGTCAATGTCCAAGTGTCTCAGTTGCCTCATATTGCAGAGATCGAATAAACACAGTTTATGCTCATCCGATCTCGAGTTTTATTCATGTGCAGGTCGCTCATGCTCCCAAGTCAAATTTGAGTAATTGTACAGATTGAGACTCATGAGAGATGTGATCTCAGAGAGGCAACGTGGGAGATATCTTAAATTCCAGTACCAACTCAGATTCATGTGCTCCATACATTTGAGATTACCCATCACGGAAGGTCAGGCTCTAAATTCCAAAAAACAGAGAGATTGATTATCTGAAGCCTTTTGAGATCCTTCACAGACCTCGACAACCTTATGATCTTCGTTCACGACAATTTCAAGCTCACGAGATTTTTCAGGAAGCCTATAGATTTCAGAAATTACTGTAAATTAGTCCAACTGAGGTCAAGTATTCTCAAGCATAGAAGGTTTGTTAGGAATTCATTTGGAACTTTTTTTAGACATCTATTGTCACGCAACAATAATGTGCCAAGTCTTGGGTAATAAAATCTTCCAGGAAGGGAACTGATGTTGTTTCTTACCAGTGATATTCTTTTACGACCCTGAAACAGGTGCATTGGAAGGTTGTTGGGATCCTTGCCCGCTCTGAATGGGAATCTTTTTTCTTCTTCAACAATGTAAATAGCCATGTCTCTTAGGACGTCATGCATCTTACAACTCACAACACATCCTTCCCAGTATTGTTTTTACCGATGAAAACCAAGTAATTATCAATAAGAATATTCAAGTAATGTCGCCCAATATCATCTATGTCAGAGCAACACCTATTAGCAATGGCACTTCCCGGTAATCCTTAAGCAATCCAGAGTTGTATGAGGCATTCCATATTGATCTCCTCGTCTTCTGACAAAGCAAAACAAAAAAGAAAACAGGGTTGAAGACACAGAGGTAGAGCATCATAGCTCAATCTTAGCTTCGTGAACAACTCTGTTTCTGTATGTGGACGAGTCGAGTAAAAATTCATGTCAGTATTTCTAATCTAATCCAATGCAAGCCTCCATTGTGGATGATCTTGTTCTCCTACCATTTCCACTGCAATGGTCAATTGGAAGGTAAATGAATTAGCATACATCGATGGTGTCGTCACTGGAAAACTTGATATCGAGATCCACAGACTTGTCTCTTAGAAACCAGATCGCTGCAACAACCGGCCTGTATTGAGATGTACTTCGAAGTGGTCATAACCATACTCAAACATATTTTGAGAGGATTCCAATACATCATCCTTAGATATTGTTGAGCTCTCCAACAACTCTATGCATAATGACTGATTGAGAAGAGCCATGGCAGCTTCTGAGTTGCAACTGTGTTTTCTCTACTGCAAAACATGTTAAGTAACATAAATATTTCAATTTTGCAGAAAAGATAGCCATTGCTTACCCAACTAATCGAAGGTGCCTTCCTTCTGCGACTGCATTTCTTCGGAGATTGGAGCAGGAACATTGATCACATGCTCCATTATTTTTGTAGCCTCCTTCTTGGTGGGTGTTTTAGCAATCTGTCTGTTGCTTGGTTTATGGTGAATTTAGGGATGTAAATTTCAACACTTCTTCTCTCAATGGCTATTAATTTTGCAGTAACCGCAAAAATTTCTTCACTTTCCATTCAACGATGCATTCGTGACAGGAGGACTCGGAAGGTGTGGTTTATGTTTCGTCTCACTCCTCATGGAAACATCTGTCTTCTTAACCCAAACTTTCTTCATATGATTCTTAGCTACATCATGGTTAAAATATCTAAAACAAAAATCATTTTTCTTATTTGCAACGAAAGAATTTGAATGAATTTTATACCTTTATGAATTGTCCTTGATCTGATGAGGACGAGATGACTTGGTTACTTTCTTGAAATTTGATGGTGTAGAAATGGTTTTTGCGTCAACAACCTTTGAGCATTCACTATTCTCTTCCTTTCCATAACCCAAACCTACAAATCGTGGTCTTTGTACCACCTCTAATGGTTGAATGACTCCTTGGCCATGAATGCCAATTCCACCTCCTCTGTATTCCATCTTCGTGAGGAGATTCATGCCCACTCTAGTTTCATACTGAGAAGAAATTGAACTTGAAGAAACATCATATACCTTGGTTTGGGTTTGTGCATCCACGATAGAAGGTTCTTTGTCCTCCATTCGTTCACCATGTTGCAACTTAGCCAAGAGATCATCCTTGGTTTGCAATTCGAACTGTAATTCGTCAATAATTGCATTGAGGACTTCTCCATAAAGCTGAGATCTCTCTTGAAACTCTTGCTTCTCTTCTCCTATAACCTGCAAAAGTCTCCTTAACTCTGCATTTTTAGCTTGAATGTTGTGATTTATCTCCTCTAATTCTTGAAATATTTATGCTTGCTTTGCTCCTTTGCCCATCCTGCAAAGCAGTCAACCTGCTCTAATACCACTTGATCTGAAAACGGGTGAGTACTTACTCTACACAAGCTTTCAATCGAGAATCATTTTCTGACGAATTATTTGCATAAGAATTAAAGGGCATATGAGTCCATTATTAACCATGTTTGTAAACAATAATATGTTACACACATGAACTCAAAATGGAATAAGCATAAGAAAAGACAAGAGATAGACAATCGATGTTGGTAACGAAGTTCATCCCTCCTGGGCTACATCTCCGGACCCACTTCAAATGGAATACAGATCACTTTCATTCCTTCTTCAAAAATGTTGGGACCTTCTCATAAGTGATTACATAATAGATGTCTTCCCCTTCAATGAGGATTCAAGAAGACTGCTCACACTCATATCTCTCCATACATCAAGAAGGATAATTCCTTACATGAATAAGTCTCTCAATGCTTAGGAGTAGTAGCACTATGGCTCTCTAACTCCACTCATTAATTCTCCATTACTCTCCCTCTCATACAAAAGACTCACATAAAGCATTATATAGTTTTGCCTCACTCTCTCTTAAAAAGAGCATTAACTCCTAGATCCACAATAATAGGATCTAATTACAAAAGAGGAAAAACAAGATCCATAAAAGTAGGATCTCAAACTATCTTCAAGCACATAATGGGAAAAGTCTCAAAACCCCCCAAAGACTCTTCATCCACATCCTTGATTCTCTCAACCTATAATTGAGAATAATGACAAATTGGTGTGAGGCGGTTTCTCACATAAAAACCAATTTCCAAAATTATAATTTAATGATAAATACGCGAGTCTAAATTTCCTCACGAGTATTAATCATTTTACATCAAAAGTGAATAATAATGTATGAGTTTTTCCAAAATCTCATAAAGCATAATTAAATGCATGAGCATCTCATAAAAGCATAAGAATGCATGAGACATTTTTCTCACAAATATTAATAAAATGCATGAGAAAATAAAACTAATAAAAGCACAAATTTACCACTTTGTTACCAACTTCAAATCAACTTGGTGAACAAAGTAAAGTCCCTTCCATGTGTGGAGATCCACCCGGATCAATAATCATCCACCATCCTACAACGATATTTTTTTACTGATAGATATTAGCTACCTTGCCTCAGTTACTTGATCATTCACCCACTAGTTATTGATTACCTTATCTAATTTCCAGTTTTGACTCCATGCCCAATGGTAGTCTTTTTTTAGCTCATCCACCACAACTATTTTAAAACCTCTTCATATACATAAGATATATCCATTTTTCTCAACAATAACCAGTCATACAGAGACCGAGTTTAGGAGAGAGATATCTCTAGATTGGAATGAGGCTAGCTTCCAGTGTGAAAGTAGGTTTGTGGTTACCTCTGAGATTTGTTGTTGCAACCAAGGAAATTTACAGAGTGATAATAGCTTGAAAGAAGCAGGTTGTGTTGGACACACCTACCACACTTAGAGGGGGGGGGGTGAATGAGTGTGGGGCTCTTTTTTCAAAACTTCCCTCTTGCACAAAAACTCATCAATTAACATTCAACATTTATTCATTACCCATTGTTGTCATTTATAACCAGTTAGATGTAGGCACATATCAGAAACATATATCAACAATATATCATCAACAAGTCATCATCACAATGGACACAAAGAACACAAGATGTATGTACAATTTTCTTTTTATTACGGACTACAATCCTTGGGGTTTATCAACAACTAAATAGAGTACAACTCTACAAGAGCACCAACTTTATATGCAAGACTCAGCTTACATCCTCAACACCAACTGAGATGAGGCAACAATCCTCAACAGATATCAATCTGTCAACAGGTATGTGACCTGCCAGTAGTGCAGCCCGCGTGTGCACACGCCTTGGTTCACTACAGCCCGCGTGTGAACGCGACCAATGTATAATGTAACAAGCATATAATCTCGAGCACTTAGGGTTTTGCTTTGCTTCACATGCTCAGATCCTCTGCAACCTGCAATCGCTTTCTCTTCTGTCTTCCACTGTCCAAACTGACCCACAACCAGTCACAACACATCCAAGCTCTCTAATAGCTTGCTCATGCTTCACAACAGATCAATATGAATGCTATCTCAATCATGTATAAACAATAAGTATACCATAGAAATCATGTCACTACTGAATCACAAGAGTGTTGCTCACTCCATCCATCAAATCAACCAAATTGAGCCACATCATAGAAGCCATACCAAGAATGCCCTAAGCATTCACAACATATCAAACAATAGTATCTATCAAGACAATAATGTAACCATACTAGTGTCTCAATGATAGATCTGAGGCCATAGAATGCAGATCTAGAACCTGCCTCATCATCCAAGAGCTTGGCACCAGCTCAAACACAAATCTCCATGAGGTTATTCAGTCCACGCTCCCTGTACACAGTTAGCCCGCGTGTACACTCACCCTATACACAACTGTTAGGACCCTATAATGTACCTTTTTGTTCATACTTTTTGCTATCATTACATCCTTTTCCCACTCACATTTAAGCTTACATTATCATCTTAACCTGTCTTTCCAAAGGTATATAACATTTCTTCTCTTTGCTATATGTTTACTTTGTTTTACATGTAATTTTATATTACTCTCATACTAAGCCATCGATCAGAAACATATAGTTGCTGAAACAGTTCGAACTGCAGATTATTGTTGCTGCTTGAAGACCCGTTGCTGAAATAGTCAAAAGCACGCAAATCTCGTTGCTGAAACAGTCCATGATCTGCGATGATGGAACATAAATTCACACAGTAGTAAGAAGGATCTGTTACACTGGCTGCAACAACCGCACCTTAAGCCATCACCAACCATCGTTGCTTCTTGAGACCACGTTGTTGAAATAGTCAGAACGCAAATCCCGTTGTTGAAACAGTCTGTGATTTGTAATACTGAAACAATATACAACAACAGTAACCAGAAGATAAATAAAGAAGTTGATACACTGGTTGCAAAAGCTACACCTCAACCCAACACCATTCCAACTATTGTAATAGCATTCTGCTACGGGAGATCAGGATATCATATTCCAGCATAGAAGATTAGATCTGACTAAGAATAGGATTTGTATGTGCACATGTAATTTGATGATCAATTGTATTGAGGGGATTCTCCTCTTTAAATAAGGGGAAATCATCATTAGAAGGGGATCCTTTTTTACTAGAAAGGGATTACAGAGAAGGACATGTTCACTTTGGATATTGTAACATGATACAATTGACAGATGAATAAAAGATTATTCTGAGCATTTCTTCTTAGTTCCTTTCATTTCTGGGGAATCTTGTGAGAAGGGAGGGCCCACCTTCTTCACAAGATTCACCCATTAGTTCTGTAGTGTGTTAGTATTATTTATGTTCACGCCTTGATTAAACTCTGTTTTGTTGAAACTCTACTTTACTGAACTTTGTTTTACTGAAACTTTTCTTTACTGATTGTTACATTGTTTTCATACAATTCATGCTTGGGTAACTATTAATCATTCTGATTGGTAATTCTGCTTGATGAATTTATGAAAGTGTGATAATCAGAGACTGGTGTTGAATATTCCTGCTTGGGGAATAGGGTCTTGTTCTCTGTTATGAGATAGTTAGCCTTCAGTACATGTCAATCATTTTGATTAGTAATGAGTTCATGAAAGTGTGATAGTCAGAAATAGGTGCTGAAGATTCCTGCTTGGGGAATAAGGTCATGTTCTCTGTTACAAAATAGTTAGTCTTTATTGCAGTATCCCGAAAGATTTATTTTCCTAGGTTGTTGTTTCTTAATGTAATCCAGGATTCTTCTGATAATTATTTCCGTAAACCTCGAACTCCGCAATAGATAGATTGTTTTTTTGTAATTCAAAGTAGAACTTCAGTCTGTTCAAGGCAAGGTGTGATTAATGTACTTTTACTACAACTCTATATTGCTTTTGAGATTGAGAATATAGAGTATGTGATTGCCTTTGAAATAAACAGACTTCCCTGGGTTGACAAGTTATGTAAAACTTGATTGTTTAGTTAATAAGCAATTACAGTGATCAACATTTTGGCGTCGTTGTCGGGGAAGGAAATTATAGATTTCAAAAGCACTTATGTTCTTTTAGATATACAGATTGCATGAGAGGATGCAGAGACCCCAAAGAAACTGACCCTACAGGTGGCAAGGGCAGAGGAAGGGGAGGAAGAAAGACTTTTATTGACGAGATTATATCAAAATCTGAAGTTGTTGCTCCTCAGTGACCAAGCTCTTGAAAACCAAAATCTCAACCTTCCTTTCAAGCAAAATTTGAAACGGGGAAAGAGATCTGGAGTCCTGAGACAGTTGAGAAACCAGCAGAAAACATTGAGGATCAAGCAAGTGCAGCAAGGGAACAAAAAAAAGAAACCATGGATGAGTATAATGAAGAACTGCATCATGAAGAACAGGCAGGTCCTGAAGGAGATGTAAATGATGAAAACTCTTTTTCCACCTTAGGATTTTCTATTGGTGATCTTCCTAGAGGAGTAGCTCCCATGAAGAATATTCCACTCTCAACTTTACCTAACTTTCATGGTTTATCTTCAGAAGATCCTGATGAATTCATTTTCGAGTTTGACATATTATGCAGAAGTTATGATTACATTTCCAATGCTAAAAAATTGAAGCTATTTCCAGCAACATTGAAAGGAAATGCATTAAGATGGTTTATGATTCTTGGAGGTCATGTAATCACAACATGGGATCAGATGAAACATAAACTCCTGCATAAATACCAAGACTATTTCTGAACAAGAGAAAAAAAAGAGGAACTATTCAAGATAATACAGAAAGATGATGAAAATTTGGAGGAATTTGTGGAAAGGCTACAGTATAATCTACAAAGATCCAACCACCCCGATGTAAGTAAATATATTCTTAAAACAATATTACTAAAATGAGTAAGGGATGACTGTCTAGATATGCTGAATATGCTTGGAAAATGGGACATATCTAGAGAATCATATGATGAAATTGTTAACCTATGTAAAAGATGTTCAAGAGGAGCTGCAAGGAATAGATCAAACAACAAGGATACCACATTTTCAAGAGTTCAAAAATTAGCCAGTGGAGGAGCAACAAGAGCCGAAATAGGTAATTTACTTGAGGGTTTTAAAACCGAAATGTTAAGCTCTTTTGCCTCACAAATTGATACCTTGCAGATTCAAAAGAAACAAGTCGAAGCAGAAGCAACTATGTCCATCTCTTGTTCCAAATGCAGAGATAAGCACCCACGAAGGGAATGCCCATTGGAAAAAAATCCAATCTGCACCATTTGTGATAATAATCATGAAACTCAACAATGCCCTTCTTTACCAGGAATCAAGGCAACATTACAACCAACTGATGAAGAAGTTGAAGCTGTCTATCTGTTGACACAGAGAAGGAAATGGTAGCCACGAGGACAAGGTATGAATTCTAATATGCCATTTACATCTTCTAATCATTGGAATAATTATCCTTCTTTTAATCAAGCAAATTACCCTCCCTATAATCAAATTCAATACCCACCCATGCAACAAACTAACCCTCCCTTTGTAGATCCAGCAATGTGGACTCCTTGGCTTCCACAACAACAACCTTACCTTAACCAATGGAATCCAAATTGGAGAGGTCAACAACCCCCGTTCCCAAATCAATTACCTCAATCACAATTTTTGCAACCACTCTCTTTACCATCAGGTACTCCACCGAACAATCAAATGATGAGGCCCCAACTACATGTACAACCTAACCCTAACCCAAATAATAAGGCTGTGTAGTGCATTGATATTCAAAACTAGCCTATACTTTCTCTTTTCCCTGCGCAATGCAATGATATTCATTTACGATCTAGGAAAATAGTAGAACCTATCATTGATGATGTTACCTCTTCTGATTCCAATAAAGAAGAAATAAAAAAGCATGATGTACCTGAAGAGGTACAATCATCCTCCAACACTGCTGCTGAAACAACAAAACCACCATTTCCTGAGCATTTAGCTTTGACTAAAACGCCTGAGCCACCTGCTTTCAATCTTCTAGTGGAATTACAAAATCTTTATGTCAAAATTCCACTATTACAAGCACTAAGAGACGTACCAATTTATGCCAGAACTATGCGAGACATTTGTGTTAAGAAACCCGGTAGGAAAACTAAAGATCCCCTCACAGTTCATGTCATGGGTGATTTGTCTACACTAATGTCAAGAAAAGTTCCCCCACTTAAATATGGTGATCCCGACCATCCTACCGTCTCAGTGCAAATTGGAAAAACAATAATTCCTCGAGTTCTGGTAGACTTAGGCACTGCTATCAATATTATGACTCTTGAAACCTCACCACTGTTACAACTGAAGAATGAAATCAGAGATACCCCAACCATTCTAGAATTAGATGACTGTTCTACAATCAAACTAGAAGGATTCATTGAAGACCTAATCATCTCAGTTGAATCCTGGAATTATCCAGCTGACTTTGTGGTATTACAACCTAAAACAAAGTTGGGGGCCACCCTCTAATTTTGGGCAGGCCTTGGCTAGCCACAATAGATGCTTTTATCAGCTGTAGATCTGGTTCAATGACAATTTCCAATGGATATGAGACTAAACAGCTTACCCTCTACCCTCACGCTACACCCTTGGTTAATAATGACAATTCTTTATGGGTGGAATTTGATGATCAAACTACTCAACCTATCTTGACTATCGAATAAGCCTTAAGCCTTAAAGATGCCACTGAGGATGGAGTAATTATTAATTTTATTTGTGAATCTTTCTCCGTGACTCCAGAAACTCATAACCAACTAACTGCACTTTTGGAGTCATATAACTAGGAAAACCTTAACTCTAAAAACCCACCTCAAACATCAGCCACCATCTCTTCTAAAAGTATACCAATAGAAATTGAACCTGGCAAAACATTGGACATAAACCCCAACCTGACAGCTGCTGAAACACAACAATTAATGAAGTTATTTCTTGAACATAAGGAAACATTCGCATGGGAATATACAGATATGAAAGGAATCTCTCCTGAATTATGTATTCATCGTATCTATATGAAGGAATATTGTCGACCGATCTGTCAATCTCAATGACGAATGAACCCTAATTTAAGAGAAATTCTTAAGGAGGAACTTCAAAAATTGCTTAATGCAAGGTTTATATATCCTATATCGGACAACGAATGGGTTTCCCCGTTGGTAATAGTTCCTAATAAAAATGGGAAATGGAGAGTATGTGTAGACTATAGAGCCTTAAATAAAGCCACTCAAAAAGACCATTTTTCGTTACCATTCATTGATCAGGTATTAAATAGTTTGTCAGGGAATAAATTTTTCTCCTTTTTAGATGGTTTCAGTGGGTATAATCAGATCAAAATTGCACCCCAAGACCAAGATAAGACCACTTTTGCTAGCCCATGGGGAACTTTTTCTTATAGAGTCCTCCCATTTGGACTATGTAATGCACCAACAACCTTTCAAAGAGCAGTTATAGGAATCTTTTCTGATATGATTAATGACTCTATGGAAATTTTTATGGATGATTTTACCCCTTATGGTGTCTCTTTTGAGGAAGCATTACAAAACCTTGAGAAAGTACTTAAACGATGTATACAAGCCCACCTCTCTTTAAGTACAGAAAAATGTCATATGATGATGAGTGAAAGAGTAGTGCTTGGACATTTTATTTCATCTCAAGGAATCCAGGTGGATCCATCCAAGATACAAGTCATTAAAAACCTTCATATTCCAAAAACCCAAACAGAGGTGAGAAGTTTCCTAGGACATGCTGGATACTACAGAAGATTTATCAATTTTTTTTCCAAAATAGCTTCTCCTCGGTTTGTGTTACTGATGAAAAATGTTGAATTCAAGTGGACTAATCCTCGCCAGGAAGCATTTAATACACTCAAACATCAATTATCTACAACCCCTATTCTAAGAGGACCTGATTGGACACTTTCTTTTCATATATCCTCTGATGCTTCAGATACTGCAATAGGAGTTGTCTTGGGACAAGAATAAAATCATCTCCCTTATGCTATTTACTTTATTAGCAAGAATATGACTCCTGCTGAACTTAACTATACAGTTACCAAAAAGAAATTCTTAGCAGTTATCTATGCTATTAATAAATTTTTACATTACATCACTGGCTACTCTACTCTTGTCCATACTGATCACTCAGCTATCAAATATTTAATGAACAAACCTGTCACAAATGCTCGAGTCACCAGATGGTTACTATTATTACAAGAATTTGATATTACAATTGTAGATAGACCAGAAAAAGAAAATGTAGTTGCTGATTTTCTTTCTCAGTTAACACCTGATGATAATACCCTAGTAGATGATTCATTTCCTGATGAATATCTATTTGCAGTATCTACTCACTCACCATGGTATGCATACATCGCTAACTACTTGTTTGTAGGGAAGTTACCACCACACCTATCCCATCGAGAGAGAAGAAGAATCATTCAACAAAGTGCTCGGTATAGCTGGATAAGTGGGTGTCTTTTCCACACAGGACTTGATCAAGAAATCCGAAGGTGCATTAGAGAAGATGAGGTTTATGATTTACTAAAAGCTTGTCATGATGGCCCTTGTGGAAAGCATTTTGTTGATAAGAGAACAACATATAAAATTCTCAGGATGGGGTATTATTGGCCCTCACTTTTTAAAGATGCAAAGAAATATGTTCGGGCCTGTGATAGTTGTCAAAGAATGGGTCAACCTAATCATAGAGATGAAATGCCATTAAATCCCTAGGTAGTACTCGAACCATTTGAAAGATGGGCCTTAGACTTTGTATGACCCATTAACTCTCCATCCAATCAAAAGGTTTATATAGTGGTCTGCACAGATTATATGATCAAATGAGTGGAAGCTAAAGCACTCCATAGAGATACTAAAGAAGCGGTTCTAGATTTTCTATTTGAAGACATCTTTATGAGATTTGGAGTGCCTAAAAAATTAGTTACAGATGGAGGACCGCCTTTCACTTCTCACGGTTTTAAAGCCACCCTTCAAAAATATCATATCCATCATAGAATGACTACACCATACCACCCCCAAGTCAATGGACAGGTGGAAAGCACAAATAAAGTAATAGAAGCCATTCTCACAAAAACAGTCAAGGAAAACAGAAAGGATTGGTCTCACGGGCTCCATGAAGCATTATGGGCTTACAGAACTACCTGGAGAAATACTACAGGATTATCTCTCTATGAATTAGTTTATGGAAAAAGTGTCGTCTTTCCTGTGGAATTTGAAATCAAAACCTTAAGTACTGCTTTAGCTGTCAACCTTGATTTGACCGATGCACAGAAAGCCAGGTTGCAACAACTTAATGAATTGAATAAAAAAAGACTAGATGTCATTCATCAGACAACTATGATTCAACAACAAAGATCAAAATGGCATGACAAAACCATCAAGCATAAGCAATTCCTAAAAGGTAATTGGGATTTACTGTATGATTATCGGTTTACAAAATTTCAAGGGAAACTACGTACAAGATGGCTTGGACCTTACGAAGTAGACACTATTTTCCCCAATGGAATAGTAAGGCTCCTCACAATCGATGACTCTAAAACACCATTATTAGTGAATGGTCATCGAATCTGTCTGTACCAACGCCCCATTTCCAAAGAATATTTTAAGGCTACATGTGTGGCAGACTCACATTATCTCTTTTTAGAGGGGCCTCCTACCCCTCATTGCAATTAATTCTTCTGAATTTAATTTCTTTAATATTAGATTAGATTTATTTTACTAATAATTTCTGTCAAGGAATGGCATGTTACAATTGATTCTTTTGTAGATTCTCGATCAAAGAGAAGGTCTACCAAGAAAGGACGATCTTACTTCAAGAAGATCCAAGCTTCATTTTGTGAAACATTACTCCCTCTTTCTTCATCACTTTCCAACAACATTTTTCCTCATTTTTTCGCCCTTTCCCCATTGTTGAAACACCATTGTTCAACAATTTTTTGCCCTTTTTTTCCCCATTGCCGAAACATCACTTTCCAACAACATTTTCCCTCATTTTTCGCCCTTTTCCCATTACTTCAAAACACCATTGTTCAACAATTTTTCGCCCTTTCCCCATTGCTGAAACACCACTGTTCAACAATTTTTCGTCATTTTCCCCATTGTTGAAACACCATTGTTCAACAATTTTTCGTTCTTTTTCTCCATTGCTGAAACACCACTGCTTAGCAACATTTCACCACTGCTGAAACACCATTTCTTTAGCAGTATTTTCCATTGTTAAAACATCACTCTTCAGCAAACATTTTTTTCATGTTGCTGAAACACCACTTTTTCAGCATTCCCTGTCAATAAAAACATCTACTTCATCTCTTTCGCTCTCATACTACATTTTGTCCTTCCACGACCCTCTCTCATAACTAAACAAACCCTTGATACAATTTTTCTAATAAATCAAAAGTCTCTCTCATGGTTACTGCATAACTATTATGGGCATGCACTATATCTTTTTTGAAGTACGAATCAAAGGTAAAGATGAGGTATGTAAAGTTTGTATGTAAATACAATTGAACTATGGCTAATGAGAAGATCCCAACTCATTATTATCATTCACTTAAAATCATTATTTTAGTCGTACTTTGGGGGGGGGGGGGG
>ML778204.1:644938-655969 GCA_009831015.1 Picea engelmannii
GGATATCGAAATCTTATGCCATCATTTCACACAAACCGACTACCGTCATTTCTTTTTACCCATCATTTCGTTTTTTTTCACCACCATTTGCATGTCTTCACTCGCAAAACTTACTATGTTAAGAAGCGGTTACTTGATTCCCTGACTGTGCATTTTACTGAGTTGTTAGCTATGGAAGGCCCTGTTATACGATACGAACCCGCCACAACAGCCCTGTTAGAATTATATCCAGAAGTCTATCAAATTTTTCTGCAAGCAAGCTGGCTGGATTATTTTCAGAGGCTCCAGGGATTTGATCAACAACAGACTCTTCAATTTTCTCGAAATCTTCAAGAATATTATTCCATTGTTCAAGGGGTTCGGATTCCAATCACAAAGGATGATATAGCATAGGTTTCGGGTCTCCCTGTGACTGGCATTCGCTGGTTCAGTCACAAACACATTATCCTTAATTCCCAGCAGGATTTTCTCTTGCCAAGAGAACAAATTGAGCCTAAAGGCTGGAGTGTTCGACTTAGCTCGTTGTCGCCTCCTTGGCCGAAAGTTACCGAGTTTGTCAAGCACTACCTCACCTATGAAGGCCGATACTAGGTAGTCTACCAGTACGATTTTGTTTTGTTGTCTCATTTATGACATGCTAGATTGATGAATATTCCCTACTATCTGCTCGGATGTCATAGAAATATGTCGCATTATTGTAAAAAGGATAAAAATATCGCCCTTTCCCTCACCCATCACCGTCTTTCTCAACTACTCATCCAAAAGGGTTTTTCCCAACAAAACCCTCCCCTAAACAACCCACCCATAGACCCTCAAGAAGTTGTTGAACATCCTAAAAATCTTCAGGAACAACAACCACAAAACCTTCTAGACCCTTCGAAAATACCTAACAATCCCCCTACAGACCCAATTGATCCAATTAACCCTCCTACCATACCAAGCTCGCCCCACAACTTACCAGAATCATCTACTCCTACTGTTCATATCCTTAGCGATGATTCTGAACCAGATAACTCTCTCTGCCCCATCACAGAGGAAAAATCCACACACAAAAGAAAGAAGCAAATTCCTCATTTTCCCTCATTTTTACAAAGAAAACGAATGAGGACCTCAACAAGAGCAACCACTACTGCCACTGCCCAAAACCCCCAACCTATCTTTCTAAAAGCCCATACACCTCTACCCTTGCAAATTCCAAAATTTTTACCTATTCCACCCATGAGCACTGAAACACAAGAACCAAAGATCCAATGTACTGCGACATCATTCTCTTTAAATCAAGTAGCTGAAACACAAGAACCAACTACTCATCCAGTAGCTGAAACACAATAACTAGCTACTCATTCAGTAGCTGAAACACAAGAACCAGCTACAGCTAAAACACAAGAACTAGTTGCTGATGTTGTTACCAAAATACAAGAATCAGATGCCCAGGGTGCCGCAACACTGCTTTCTCTACATCAAGAAGATGAAATACAAGAATAAACTGTTGATCATGTAGCTTCTCCACAAGAACCAGCTATTGCGGCTATGACTGTTACATAATAACTGACTGTTACACAAGAACCAATCACCCCTCTTAATACACCCATGAAATATCAGCAACCAGAACCAACAATGACCTCTGTCTTACAAGAAAATGAGTTCCTAAGGTCTGAACTGGAAGCCTACAAGCAAAAGCTAGTAATGGTAAAGGAAGCCTACGACAAGGAGCTTAAATTGTATACCCTAGCTCGCATAGCGACCATGACAGAGGAAAACACAAAAGAGAATTAGTGTAGAGAGTATATGTGCAGTCAATGTGGGGACATTTATTATCAAGTAGGCTACAAAGTAACTCAAATTCCAATGCATGGAGCTTTCCCTGCACCTACGAATTTTGCAGTCAAAGAAGAAAACCCTACTGTTACACAAGAACCAGTAGGACCTTCCAAAATTCAAAATGAACCCTGGCCTACAACAAATGCTACATCGGAAGCCCATGTTTTTATTAATAAAGATGTACATACACTGCCTATTGATGAATCTGCCCCTCCTAGCAAGATCAACACCCATACTCTTGTGGAACGAGCCACTCAGACCCTACTTCAGCCTATCACTTGCGATGCTGAAACACAAAATCAACCATGGGATGAGCAGACAATAATGAACAAATGAAAAAAAAAATATGTTGTTACATAGGACAAAATCCTGCAGGAGCACAGACTACTTTGGCTAAACCACATATATTCAAACTGGAAAGCTTTGGAGCAAACACGTCAAGAATCCTGTGCCCATAAGAAGCAGAATGAAGAACTAAAAGGCAAATTGCTCCTGATGTTTGACTTGGCACAAAAATTGTTGGTTGCAAGGAAACCATCCTCCAATTACTCTCTTTTCCTCATAGAACGACTTACATTTTTTCAGATTAAATCAATCAAAGAAGACAGACCCCACACAGTGTTAAATACAACATATTTTGTTAGAACTTTTGCATAAGCCTCTACTATTGATCAACACCTCCTATGTGAGGTATATCTTCATAATGAGGCCATCCCTGAGAACCAACAGTTTAACCTTAACCCACTTGTCGGTGATATCCAGATTTGGGCACTCACCTCCTTCCTTAACAATCAGATTACATGACAGAATGACTTCCTAGCTGCTAAGCATAATGAGGATAACCACCTCCTCTGGATACGGCCAGAACCACAGAACGCTGCCACTTTTGTTGCAGAGTATTATCAAATTTTGAAGAAACCATGGATGATTCAATATATTCGGCAACTACAAACAACAGTACTTCAGGATTGTCAACAGTTTATTAAATCCACAGATATCACTGCCCTAAAAGCAAATAATATGTTTTGGAAACAATCTTCTGAGAAAAGACAAGAACACAATCCCTTTAGTACTACCAATCTTGAGACAACAATCTCCCGGGTACCTAGCTACATCAAATGCATTCAGCAATGTGTTGAAAGCTAGATAGGTTATCAGTTCCATTTTCCTATTCTGTGGATGCCAGCAGAGAAATATCAAGTTTATCATAAGTTGTCCAAGAAGGTTGAAACAACAACTTGGCAAAGGCTACAATGCGTTCAAGGATTCAGAGCTCCAACATACAACACTTTCCACAGCTATTGCTTAAGTAATTTGCATGCTCAGAGTCGGTATCCAGACTCTAATTCAGATTGAAGTTGCCTGAGGACATGCAACCTTTTTAGTTGGGGGGATGTTATGACCCTATAATGTACCTTTTTGTTCATACTTTTTTCTATCATTACATCATTTTCCCACTCACATTTAATCTTACATTATCACCTTAACCTATCTTTCCAAAGGTATATAACGTTTCTTCTCTTGACTATTTGTTTAATTTTTTTTACATGTAATTTTACATTACTCTCATACTAAGCCATCGATCAGAAACATATAGTTGCTGAAAAAATTTGAACTGCAGATTATTGTTGCTACTTGAAGACCCGTTGTTGAAACAGTCAAAAGAACGCAAATCACATTGCTAAAACAATCTGTGATCTGCGATGCTGGAACAACAATTCACACAACAGTAAGAAGGAGTTGTTACACTAGCCGCAACAGCCGCACCTTAAGCCAGCACCAACCATCGTTGTTGCTTGAGACCATGTTGTTGAAACAGTCAGAACGCAAATCTCATTGTTGAAACAGTCTGTGATTTGCGATGTTGAAACAGTATACAACAGTAGTAACAAGAAGATAAATAAATAAGTTGTTACACCAACTGCAATAGCTACACCTTAACCCAACACCATTCCAACTATTGTAATAGCATTCTGTTACGGGAGATCAGGATATCCTATTCCAGCATAGAAGATTAGATCTGACTAAGAATAAGATTCGTATGTGCACATGTAATTTGATGATCAATTGTATTGAGGGGATTCTCCTATTTAAATAAGGGGAAATCATCATTTGAAGATGATCATTTTTGGCTAGAAAGGAATTACAGAGGAGGATGTGTTCACTTTGGATATTGTAACATGATACAATTGACAGATGAATAAAAGATTGTTCTGAGCATTTCTTCTTAGTTCTTTTCATTTCTGGAGAATCTTGTGAGAAGGGAGGGCCCACCTTCTTCACGAGATTCACCCATTAGTTCTTTAATGTGTTAGTATTATTTATGTTCATGCCTTGATTAAACTATGTTTTGATGAAACTCTACTTTACTGAACTCTGTTTTGTTGAAACTATGTTTTACTAATTGTTACATTGTTTTCATACAATTCATGCTTGGGTAACTGTTAATCATTCTGATTGGTAATTATGTTTGATGAATTTATGAAAGTGTGATAATCAGAGACAGATGCTGAAGATTCTTTCTTGGGTAATAGGGTCATGTTCTCTGTTATGAAATAGTTAGTCTTCAATACATGTCAATCATTTTTATTAGTAATGAGTTCATGAAAGTGTGATAGTTGGAAACATGTGTTGAAGATTCTTGCTTGGGGAATAGGGTCATGTTCTCTGTTACAGAATAGTTAGTCTTTCTTGCAGTATCCTGAAAGATTTCTTTTCCTAGGTTGTTGTTTCTTAATATAATCCAAGATTCTTCTGATAATTATTTCCCTTAACCTCGAACTCTGCAATAGATAGATTGTTTTTCTGTAATTCAAAGTAGAACTTCAGTCTGTTCAAGGCAAGGTCTGATTAATGTACTTTTACTACAACTCTAGATTGTTTTTGAGATTGAGCATATGCAGTGTGATTGCCTTTGAAATAAACAGACTTCCCTAGGTTGACAATTTATGTAACACTTGATTGTTTAGTTAATAAGCAATTACAGTGACCAACAACAACTAGCCCACATGTACACGCACCCTATACACAGACAGCCCGCGTGGGCATCAGAAAATAGGGTTTTCTGTGACTCCGAGACTTTTTTCGTCAAGATCTTCGACATTGACAAAACTTTGATGCGTCCATGAGATCCTCCTCTCGCTCTCTTCCTTAGAATAGATCTTCAATCATGCTCAAGAGATCCACACCAATAAGATTCTCTCACAAGAAGCTCTCCATCAATACTCCAAAAGATATTACCAAGAAACTCTCCATTGATCCACAAGGATTCTCATCAAATGTGAATTTTACAAGAGATCCTAGCTTCTTATGTATACTTTCATCTTCTAGGTCACTTAACCCATTTTTAGGTTACTTAACCCATTTCTAGGTCACTTAACCTATTTTCCTTATTTTAGGGTTAACCACTTTCCATGAATAGAAAGTTCTCCAATACTTTATCATTTAAATATTCCTTTTTTATTTTGTCACTTTACTTTATCATTTAAATAATGATTTCTTATTTTCAAACATTTTTGCTTCTTTGACCTTTTGGGGCTTCAAGCCTTCATATGGGGGTCCTCCAACTTCATAAGACCATAACTCTCAAACTGTGAGGAGTTATGTGGAATTCCACATACCACCAGAAATGGCATGACAAACACTATCCATCTAGGATAGTTTCACCAACAACTTCATTGATTTTCATCTCATTATTCCACATACAAGCATGGGTCCTCCAACCATTTTTCTAGGATAACTCATTTCATAAAGCGTCTTCCCGTGAGAGTTTTCACCATAAGGGGATCACTTTGGAGTTCATCCATTTGTGCACCTTATCAACCATGATAAGACAATAATGATTCATCAATTCACCACTGCATCATATATCAATGACAACTCATTGATCCATCTTCATCAATGCATCATATCACTTATCTATCTTTATCAATATATCACTCTCATCAAGGGAATCATATCAATCAATTACTTGACATCAATCAAACCAAACCATTTACATCAATAACATACGATCCAACAATCTTCCAAATAATCAAACCATTGGCATCAATGACAACATGATCCAACAGGTTGTGTCGGACCTACTCTCACTGGAATAGTCATCAATGTTCTTCTTTATGCTAATGATATCATTCTTATGGCGAAGAGTCCACATGATCTTGAAAACCAACCGAGAATCCTCAAGGATTTTTGTTCCAATATGGGTATGACTGTTAACACTGACAAGACTAAGGTCATGATCATTAAATCCAATAAGATCACTTATGATACCTTCAATATGAAAACAACTTGGAGAAAGTGACTTCATACAAATATCTTGGAATCGATATTCACCACAAGCTTCACTGGAATTATAGCATTGAAAAAATGATTATTGGGGAATGTAAAGCTTAGTATGGGCTTGAAAAAAATTGCAAATCAACCGATCTTTGGATATGGAATAAAAAGAAACTCTTATTTGAGACTCTTGTTACATTTGTTATTCTATATGGATGTGAAGTGTGGGTATGCAATATTTTTTGTGAACCCCTGTTTAGAGAAAGATAGAGCAAATTCAAAAGAATTTTATAACCTACAATCTCAAAATTAAAGGAAATAGGCCCTATCCCATCCTCCTTTTACAGGCAATCATTTCCCCCATTGAGAGCATGGCTATGACTAAATACCTAATGTATAAAAACAAGTTAAACAACATGGAAGACAAAAGTCTTCCTAAAATTGCTTCAAAATCCAGTTGTAACCACCTTCGACTCAAGCGAGAATGGCATAAAAATGTCTAGTCTTGGTTAAGCTATTACAAAATCACGAAAGACACAATTTTGCATAATAAGGATACTATTAAAAATATCATTAAATCAAAATTTAAAGAGAAAATGTGGTGTGATAAAGAGTTGGAGAAAAAAAGAAAATTAAGATATTATATAAATGTAATCAATCCTAATAGAGAAGATCAAAATTATCTCTTTGTTTTGACAAGTATTAAAAAAAAAAGTCTTGCCAAGACAAAAAAAATTCTTACAAGCTCTATGGTGAAACTGGATGTTGGTCAATTCTTAAAACGTCACGGGATGAAAAAGTGTCACCTTTGTGACAATAAGATGGTTGAAGATGAAAAACATTTTCTCTTAGATTCTCTAGCCTATAGTCTCAGGTTAGATCTCAATTTCAAAATATTTGTCACATTACCAACCTTTTTAACCTGTTAACTCAACAAAACTATGGTGATCTTGGAAAGCTTCTCTTAATGTTTTTCAAATACATAAACACAATTCTAAAGAATTGCAAGTAATCTATTACTCTCTTAAGGTCTCATAGACCAATTTAGTCTTAATGAACATTAATCATCATCGTTGTCATTATATTACTTTATTTTTCCTAAAGAACATTCTAGAGAAAGAACTTGCTAGTAAGTCTTCTTACAATAATTGTCGATAATTGTGTTCACACCACTACATGGGCCTTATTTACTAATGCTGACCTCTACACATAACAATACATAATAATCTATTTACTTAGAAATTGGAGAGATTAAGACTGTAACATAATTGGATTTATTATTATAAAATAATTATTTTTGTATTGTTTATTTAAGAAATTCATATTAATAATTGAATTCATTAATTATGTTTATTATAAAAACATTTATTTTTTATATTGATGATGATAATGATGATTAACGTCTACTAAGACCGAATTGGTCTATCAAACCTTAAGAGGGTAAATGATTACTTGTTATTATTTAGAATTATGTTTCTATGTTTGAAAAGCATTAAGATAAGTTTTCCAAGATCACCATATTTTTGTTGAGTTAAGATGTTAGGAAACTTGATAGTGTGTGTTGGCCCTTGACCAAGTTTTGAGAGTTTCTTGGTCATATTAACCTATTTTGGGACTTCGACAGCCGTCAAAGGAGGAGCGGAGATCACGGGATCTCGACCCACTTTTGGGTCCATTTTGAGTTTTTGAGAATATGTAACAGGATTGGGATATTGGGCTATGGGTTTTTACCCGTGCTTAGGCCTATTTTGTATGTATAAATAGTAAGCTAGTGAACTAGAGGATAGATCGGCATCTATGTGATGTATGCTAAGTACAAGTAAGGTCTGTAAGTGCTTTGTGCCTATATGAGACTTGCAGGGCTAAGTGTAGGTCATCATAGGAAGCTGGAAAATGCTTTGTGTTGTAATGCAAGAAAGAATGATCTAGCGAGCTGTGCAGATTTTTTCTCATGTGCGTAGTAGGGTTTGATGACTCTGTGCTTGTAACCGATTGAAAACATTAATAAAGAAGAAGAATTGGTGGGCGTAGCCCCAGGGTGGGGGTTGTTAATATCAGTTTCTTGTGTTGCGCTATCCTTGGAGAGAGATGTGTTGTCCCTTTTGTTTGGCTATCTAGCCTAGGGTTTGCTTCCGGAGGAATTCTGAGTCAAGGTTAAGGTGCTCGGAGGGAGGCTTCGGCCTATGGTTAGGTGACGAGAGTATCATCAATGGTAAAATGAGCACACCATCTTCTATATTCTAACAGGTTATGGGCCCACACCCCTTCAGTCAGCCTAAAACGCTGGAAGGAAACATAGCCGCTAGATATTGAGCTCGTTGAGGAACTGTCGCTAGGGTTACTAGCAGGAGCAGTTTCCAGAAACACTGCAGCTAGGGTTACTAGCAGAAGCAGTTGCAGAAACCCTAAACCTCTTATTGAGGCACCTTAAGTGACAAGATTGACCTAATCTCCGAATAGATCAGTGCGCCCTAGCCCAGCGCATCTCCTGGTACACTCAGAAGGCCAAGACGTGAAGTTTGGATTTCTGGTCAAATCTAGGGTTTGACCAAGTCAAGGAAGTCATGACGAACTCTATGAAGTCTGAGAACAAATTAGATGGAGATTCTAACTTTAGAGCATGGAAGACAAGGATTGACCTCATCCTTGCTAAGAATAAAGTGTTGGACATTGTGAAAGGAAAGATCGTGAAGCCAGAGTTTATAGAAGGATAAGAGAAGGAACCACAGAACGTTGCAGCTATGGAGAAGTTCAAAGATGTTGACATCAATGCCATGAGTATCATAGTGGATTCCATAAAAGACCACCTGATACCCTACATCTCCCATCTTGACTCATCAAAGAAGATGTACGATGCCCTAACAAATCTCTTCTCAGTCAGAAATATTGAACAAGTTATGAGTCTAAAGAATGAGCTCCGTGACATGAAAATGAATGATGACGACAACATAACATCCTACTTTGTAAGGATCTCCTAGCTAAGAGATCAACTACAAGTTATTGAAGAGATCACTTCAGAAAAGGAATTGGTGAACATAGTACTTAATGGTCTTCCCAAGACATGGGATGCATTTGCCGCAAGCATGAATACAAGGAAGGAGTACCTGACATTTGAAGAAATTTGGACTTGTTGTGCTCAAGAAGAATCAAGGATCAATGCAAAAGAGAAACCTCAAAATAAGTACGATGATCAAGCCTTCACAGCAAGATTCAAGAACTTCAGAAACAAAAAGAAGTTTGGTTCAAGGAGGAATCCAAATCAAGAGAAAGACATCTTAGAAATACAATGCTTCAACTGTCAGAAGTACGGTCACTACAGAAATCAGTGTCCCGAGCTAAAGAAAAGAAATAAGAAACATGAAGCATCGATTGCCGAAGAAAATGAACCTACTAAGAAGACTAAGCAGGATGGAAGAGACTTCTTCTACTAAAAGGTAACAACACTCTTTTTATTTGCTTGTACATATCTTGCTTGCATCATCTCTGTACATATCTTGTATATCTATCTCTTGGAAGATAATGTGTTCCAAGAGGGACTATACCTATGAAAGAACAACAGGACAAGGATGAATTTCATTAGATAATACATATGAAAGGATGAAATACAAATCATGTGGAAGCTACTGCAAGATAAGACGAATCAATCCTGAAGAGACTTAGAAGTCAGACATCAAGAGAAATTGGGGAAAAACTTATGACGACAACTAAGACAGAAGTGTGGAATCTGTTAAGACAAGAGAGCCAATTATATATTGCAGAAGACAATAAGGATGCAGATGGAAGCGTGGACTCGATTATATATTGTAGAAGACAATAAGGACGGAGACGGAAGCATGGACTCAGTCAGACGAAGGGAGCAGATTATATGCACTCTTACATGAAGCAAAGATTAGGAGGGAGCTAATCCTATGATCCATTGAAGATGACGAAATGTATATATCCATGGTAACATCCATGAAAAAGATAGTACGTGTTCAGCTCAACCGCAGAAGAAGACCTTTCGAAGAGAAGCCTTAAAGTATTCCTGGTTGTCCATCCAAATCCGTGAACTGATGATGAAGGTAAGAAGTGGAATCTCTAGGGCATGGAATCTATAAAAAACTCCATGGACCCAAGCACTAAAGGAAAAACATGAAGAAGAACATGAAGATTCCAAAAAAGAAAGAGAAGCCAGAACAACCGGTCATTGTATCAAGATTGCCAGCCTAATATGAACCCACTAAAAGCAATCAAGCAGAAGAACTGAAAGTCGTGATGAAGAACAGTGTACGGAAGACTTATGAATGAAAGCATTGCGAGATCCAAAACCAGAGGTTCTCCCAGATGAAGGGAGAAGACTATGATGATTGATTGTTCCAGTACACCAGACTTATCTCTATATAAGTCATTATATTATCCGCAACATCCATGAGTCAGAATTCTACATCAGATGAATGCAAAGAATGTTCTCCAAAAGAAATTAAGTAAAGAGCGCATGCAGAGCAATCTCAAGACTTTGAGGCATACCAGAAAGATACTCCTGTATGCAGATAAGAAGAAGACAACTTGGTGGAGAACCTCCAGTGCACAACAGAAGCGTGGTGAAGATTTCCTATAACATCAAGATGACTATTAAGAAGATCAGATCTCATGATGATAGAAGAAGTGCCACATGGATATGTTCCAGTCCTCCAACTATGATATACGCTATTGTTCACATCTACAAGAAGCCTTCACAATGTTCCAGACTACAGTACAAGCATTACATTATCCATGATGAAGTCCAGAAAGGAGAAAGTGATTCTCAAAAACATATCTCCACAGATGAGCAGATAAGCATACATTTTGGTAAAGCCCATATTCAAGATGAAAGAACTTGCATACTCAAGCTAGAGCTCATGGAAATAACTCTACTAACCGGAAGGGAAGACTCTCCAAGCTAGAAGAAGGTAC
>ML778204.1:656028-668831 GCA_009831015.1 Picea engelmannii
ATAGTGACTTCCCATTGTAGTTAACATGGGAGGCAGACTGATTGTTGATGTATCATAGACAACGACTTCCCATTATGGGGAGTGGTCTAGGACAGTCATTCTTCTTGGCAGTCACTCTGAGTAGTGGTCAAGTAGAATGGTCTACCTAGTCGGGCAGTCATTCTTTCGAAGTTCACAGTTGTGAGCAGTTTCGAAGAATCGTCTGTTTTGGAGGTTGATGCAGGACAAAGATTCCTCGAGGGCAGACTCATTCTTTCCAGGATACACTTTGTTTAGTGTCGGAGGAATGGCCCAAGGTGGGGAATGGTCCGGACAGTTACTCCTCAAGGGCAGACTCATTCACTCCAGGTTACACCTTGTTTGGTGTCAGAGGAATGGCCCAGGGTGGGGAGTAGTCCAAGCTCAACAATCAGGGACAGTTATTCTTCGAGGGCAGACTCATTCTCTCCAGGTTACACTTTGTTTAGTGTCGGAAGAATGGCCCAGGGTGGGGAATAGTCCAGGACAGTCATTCCTTAGGGCAGACTCATTTCCTCCAGGTTACACTTTGTTTAGTGTCGGAGGAATGGCCCAGGGTAAGGAATGGTCCAAGCATTTCTCGAGGGCAGACTCATTCTCTCCAGGTTACACTTTGTTTAATGTCGGAAGAATGGCCTAGGGTGGAAAATGGTCCAGGTTCAGAAATAAAAAACAATCATTCTTCCTTGGTTGAGAAGAATGGGGCAGATAGTCTATTATTGATATTCTATGTTGAGGGAAGACATTCTTTCAGATCTCACAGAGGTGAGTGAAAGATTGGCCCAGTTGATTCAGTTTTTATGATAACATTGTTTCTATGCAGATGAAGACTACTGAGATGGCAGACATTCTTTCAGATCTCACAGACGTGAGTGAAAGATTGGCCCAGATGATACAGTTTTTATCATAACATTGTTTCTATGCAAGATGCTCTCAGATGTTTGTTATGAAGACTATATGACAGTAGATAAGGACTACTGTGGTGAATGTGTTTCACTGCTCTCAACTATACGTTGTTGATCAAGTACTTGTGTGTTACTTGATGCGGTAGTTAACCACTGGATTGTAGTTGTGTACTACTCTAAATAGACACAGGTGTGCTCTATCCTTGTTCTAATTGCTTTGAACACTATCAGCAGTTTATTGGATATGATGATCATTCAGATGAATGATGAACAGAGATTTACCAGACAAAAAACAGTTCAGAGATTTTACTCCTCTTGTATCACTCTATGGTGAGAGTGACTTATCCAACATCATATTACTCAAATGAAGTATGGTTTCGAGAGATGATGCAGTTGATAGTGATGGTGATGCTCATGATCTAGTCATGAAGTAGTCTAAATGACTATATTGATGCTACCAGGTAAATGGTATGTTTTGTGCTCAAGTCCATTACCTGTAAATACCTCTCTAGCTAGGAGGGAGTGTTAATATTATGGTAGCTGCGGGAGGTATTTACCTCTACATGTGAACTTGACGAAAATAGAAGACTCCAGGAAGCAAGAGAAACCCTAATGAATTGGCTAATAACCCTAGAAGCCTTGTCGGCTCAAGAATATAATTTATATTAGGCTATTAGCCTCCAAGAGAAGAAGTCGGACATAATTAATAATAATATATTGAACAGACACATACCCAGAAAGAGAAGTCGGCCCCAGTAAACTGGCAGGATTACTATAAATACAGGGCGTCAGTTCTCATTTGTCACATCTCAACAGTTGCAGACAAAGTCAGTTCTGCGCAGCAGTTTCCCATTTGGTGCGCACTGCAGTTGCAGTTTGGTGTGCAGGTTTGGAGGAGGGTTGCAGGTGCAGCGGCAACAACAGCTAGTTTCAATATTGGCTTGGATATCTCTTGGCTAGGGTTTGGGACTATATGATCAATTTCTTGTGTTGCACTATCCTTGGAGAGAGATGCGTTGTCCCTTTTGTTTGGCTATCTAGCCTAGGGTTTGCTTCCGAAGGAATTCTCAGTCAAGGTTAAGATGCTCGGAGGGAGGTTTCGGCCTGTGGTTGGGTGACGAGGGTATCGTCAATGGTAAAACGAGCACACCATCTTCTATACTCTAACAGGGGTGAACCACGTAAATATTGTGTTGTGTTGCTTTGTGCTTGTCTCAATGTGTTTATGTTCCCATTTTGCTAAGTGCTATGAAATGACTGAATAGATCTTCTTATGCTTAAAGTGCTAATGATATGTAGGATGTTAAATCTGATACACATGAATAGGCTTAGTGCCTGATCTGTTAGATCTGATGTAGTTTACCGATGCTAAGTGCTTGAATATGTTAGATGACTGTGAATGGTGCAAATCCCTGTGTTATCGGCGAAGTGGATATTGACTGCATATTAAAGAACCAACAATGTTAAGTGATTTATTAAGTGTTAAAATCACAGCTCTGTGTCCCTACTAAGGTTGCAAACCCCCGAGTCTTGCAACCACTGTTGCCTCTACCTCGGGTGAGACTTCATCTCCTTCGCAGGTGTTGTCAAAAGGATCGGTAGTTAGGGCTTTGTTGGTGCGCTCTTGAGCGTTGAACCCTGGGTCTACCCATGTGCCAACAAATGGTTCTATTGTCAGGACCTGAAACTGTGATTGTTGGGAACTGAAAAAGAGGAAGCTCTGTGCAAAGATTAATCCTGAAACTGTGAAAGCTCTGTGCGTAGATATGTGCTCTAGTGTGCAGTATTCTACTTGATCTGTAAAGCTTTGTACTAAAGAAAGAAGGTTAGATCTGGAAAAAAAAAAACCTGATCTGAAGAAAGAAGGTCATATCTAAAAGAAATGAGATTGGATTTGTAGAAAAAAAGTAGGATCTGAAAGCTTTGTGCTCCAAGAAAGGTAAAAACGAAAAGTTTTGATTGAAAGAGGTAAGATCTGTAAGCTTTGTGCTTTGTTAAAGGTAAGAATAGTTAAAAGTTCTTAGATATGAAAGATTTGTGCTCTGTAAAAATAAGAAAGGTGGAATTTTTTGTTTTTAGAGTATGGATCTAGGTATATCTGATAGGTTTTGACTTAGTTTGAAAGCTAGGGTATTAATAGAGGAAAGAATGTTTGATATGAATAGATCTAATAAGAATAATGAAATATAAGTTATACATATGCATAGAAAGAATGTTTAGACTAATAAATGAATGTAGGACCCTATAAAAAATTTGTTGCAAGTTAGCTACCATGATCCTAGTGCGCAATACAGAAAAGGTCGGGAATCATTTAACAGAAAGCGAGGATTAACCCTCTGTTACAGTTGCAAAAAAACAGAACATCTTGCTAAGGAATGCCCTGGCAGAAGACCTAGTTGTCTCTGTTGCAAAGTCATGGACCGTGAAGTGTTGGATTGCCCTAGAATGATCGCTAAGTTTGAAGGAATGAATCTGAATCAAGGAAACCCTAAGGCAGATCCAGAAAAGGTAGAACCCCAGCAAGAATCAGAGAATGTATTAATACAGGTGAAAGAAACCCTGAATGACCACCGACATGTCAGCTTATCAGAGATCTTCAAAGATAATGAATGCATCGAAGCAAGAATAAGGGACTTTGACATTCATTGTGTCTTGGATGAAGAAACACAGAGGAATATTATGCCAGAAAGAACCTGGGAAGCTATAGGAAGGTCTGTTATGATCTCTTCCTTAAGAGGAATAAGTTTATTCAGAGGAAAGCTAGTAAACCTACGTGGAAGGCTCGCTCGGATACCTATGACTGTCAATGGAGCTTCGACAGAAGAGGACTTTGAGATTATTAAATTTGTTGAAGACAGAGCCTCGTTTACCATGCTAATAGGAAAACCTTGGATTGATAGAGATCAAGTCAAACGAAAGGAGGAAGAATAAGTTTTGGAATAGAAGAAGCAAGAATTAAAAGAATTTATGACCAAAAAGATCGCGCACTTGATTGAGGAACAGAAGAGAAAATCACAAATATTTAATACTAGCAACTCGGATGAGGAGGCTAAGAAAACACTAAAGGATCCCCAGAAGATTGAATTATGTATCCCAGACAAGGAAGAAGTATTACACAAGAAGCCTAGGAAAAAATTTCAACAGTACGAAGTAACTAAGACCAAAGAACAAAAGACTCAAAATGATAAAAGCATTACCGAGAAAAAACTCACTAGAAAGAAGGCTAGAAAGTTAAGAAAAAAAAGGGTTAACACTGAAAGGTTACAGGAGGTTCTAGAAGAGACCTCGCAGAAAGAAAAATTGTAGAATTGGAGCTTCGTCGAGATATCAGAACGACGACATAGAGTACTTCGCCATGACGAAGCAATATAGTCGTTGAATCGATATATCCGTTCGACTTTCGCTCTGAACGGGAAAAAAACAATAAAGAGGCATCATCAGACCGTTGGGCCGCACCATAACAGATAGAACAAGAGTTAATGGAGAGTCATGACTGTTGTGAGCCAACCGTTATCGACTCACCTATTTACCTCGTCGCGCTATGCACGAAGAACACTTTTGCCAAATCGAGAGTTTGAGCTCGCAACTTTGATTAAGAGTGTCCAGTGATCATTACACTCTTGCTTTCCATCTTATTGTCGTGTTTACATTACTTCATGAACCTGATATTATTAAACCCGAGCGCATATGTTCGAGGATCTTAGCGCACTTGAAGAATCTAGGAAGGAAGTACTCGTTGATTTCATGACCAAGAAAGTCATGTCGAAAAGAAGGATGTCTGCAAGTGTGCAAGCATCATCGATAGGAGTCGTCCAAACTTCTCTATCGACTGTTCACGGAGCAGAAACTTCCAGAATCGCGACAGAGACAAAAACGAAGCATAGAGACGATCTTGCGAATGCCAAGTTGATTCCGAGCATCTTACCTGCGTATATACCTCCTCTGAGCAGCGCAGTGAACAGAGACAGCGTGCCCTAGGATTTTGAGTATGCTTTGGTCACTGCGTACCTCCCGAAAGAAGTTCGCACAGTTCGTGCCGACCAGGATAAGCTCGCAGCGTTGAAAATTAGCGACTTCAATCTCGACGACAGAAAGACTTACAGCATGTTCGCCCCGCATAAGTATTTGACCAGGACTAAAGGCAAGAACTCCAAGATTATCCCGCAGTCATGGACCCAGAACCTCGTGCAGAGTTACGGTTTTGTAGAACAACACAGTGCTGCAGAACAAAAAAATAGTGTTCTCCAAAAAAAATGGAATGATGAGAAAGCACAACAACAACAAAGAAAGGAACAGTTGTTATCGGAGCAACTGGAGGTAAAGGAAGCGGTCAACATAGCACTTCGTTCTGTGACAGTCATTGAGGTATAGACCAAAGAAAGAATCCCACAGCAGGTGGCACAACTTGAACACATGATCCAAACGCTACAATAGCGCATCGCAGATCGAGAGCTCTGTGTTGTACCCGAAACTCCACTGCAGATAAGAAACGTAAGGGAAGCAACTACCCGCAACGCAGTTGGGGGATTAAAAGTTCTTGCCTTGGAATGCAAGCAGTTGAGTAACCGGAGTGCCCAGACTTATGAGAACCTCACGAAGAATCTAGAGTTACGGGAATTGGAGTCGCAACTCCAAGAAGCAAAACAGCACGTCGATACGTTACAGACGTCGCTGAAGGCCTTGTCACCAGTGGAAAGAATGAAGCAATCTCAAGAACAACGCACCGCCCAGCAACAGATCCATATGATTCAAAATAAAGTAATGGAATTCACTCAACGACTTCAACCAATGCAAGAAAAGACATGCCAACTGTTCACTAAAGTTGAAAGCCAAGGAGCCGAATTGGAACAGATCGTCATCACCGCAGAACAACGCTTAGAAAGGCCAGTGAATGACGCAATGCCCAGGTGTTCACTGAGCAAGAGGTCGTAGCACTGCAGTAGCTTGAACCAAGCTCGAAGCATTTGAGACAAAATTGCTCAAACCAAAATGACTCGGGACGAGTCATAGATGAGTGTTGGAGGCATGTTGGCCCTTGACCAAGTTTTGAGAGTTTCTTGGTCATATTAACCTATTTTGGGACTTCGACAGTCGTCGAAGGAGGAGCGCAAGACAAAGCCGAGATCATGAGATCTCGGTCCACTTTTGGATCCATTTTTTGTTTTTGAGAATATGTAATGGGAATGGAATATTGATCCATGGGTTTTTACCCATGCTTAGGCCTATTTTGTATGTATAAATAATAAACTAGTGAATGAGAGGATAGATCAGCATCTATGTTATGTATGCTAAGTGCAAGTAAACTCTGTAAGTGCTTTGTGCCTATATGAGACTTGCAGGGCTAAGTGCAAGTCATTGTAGGGAGTTGGAAAAGGTTTTTTGTTGTAACGCAAGGAAAAATGATCTAGCGAGCTGCGCAGATCTTTTGTCCTATGCGCAATAGGATTTGATGGCTCTGTGCTTGTAACTGGTTGAAGACGCTAATAAAGAAGAAGAATTGGTGAACGTAGCCCCTAGGTGGGACTGAACCACGTAAATATTTTGTTGTGTTGCTTTGTGCTTGTCTCAATGTGTTTATGTTCCCATTTTGCTAAGTGCTATGAGATGATTGAATAAATTTGTTTATGCTTAAAGTGCTAATGATATGTAGAATGTTAGATCTGATACACATGAATAGGCTTAGTGCCTGCTTTGTTAGATCTGATGTAGTTTCACTGATGCTAAGTGCTTGAATATGTTAGATGACTATGAATGGTGCGAAGCCCTGTGTTATCAACGAACTGGACACTGACTGCATATTAAAGAACCAACAATGCTAAATACTTTATTAAGTGTTAGAATCACATATATGTGTCTCAGCTAAGGTTGCAAACACCCGAGTCTTGCAACCACCTATGTCTATACCTCAGGTGAAACTTCATCTACTTCGCAAATGTTGCCGAAGGGTCAATAGTTAGATCTTTGTTGATGTGTTCTTGAACATTGAACCTTGGATCTACCCCTGTACCCACAGTGTGACATATTTTGAAAATGAGATCTAATTTCGATATAAGTTGAACAATCTAAAAAAAAATACTTTTCATCTTCAACCTTTTTAGTGTTACAATGATGACACTCTTTCATCTATGAAAATTTATTCTTATCTTAGCAATGCTTATTTTTTTCTTTACATTTATAAAAATATTATTTAAAATAAAAATGAATTAAAAAATAATAAGTTTTAAGCATTTAATTAAAAATTTAACCCCTAATTCTAATAGTGGTTTTAAAGCATTTAACTAAAGAATTTATCCCATTATGAAAGAGTCATTTTTAAGCGTTCAACTTTAACCCACTTTATGCCGAAAAGTTTTTCCATTTATACTTTAATTATATGACAACAATTCCATTCTCAATAATAATAAAATTATAATTTATTTCCATCTATACTTGTAATACTAATTATATGAAAATAATTCCATTGTGAATAAAATGGCTTTATTAACATTTTTTAATATATATTTAATTATACAATAATTTAATAATTATACTATGGGAAAAAAGTTATTATTATTATTTTTAATATATATTTATCAAAATTTTATTTTACAATATAATAATTTAATAAAACTAAAAAAACACAAAATAATTTAAAAACAATATAAATCAATTTCATCTAAAAATGTTTAGTGTAGTGAAATTCTAATGATAGGAATGCCTTGAGAACAAATCATTTCTAAGTTTATAATTAACAATATCATAAAATGTTTTTATTAATATTTTTAATATAGTGTGACAAATTTTTATATTGTAATCATTTCTAAAATTTAAAAATAAATTTAAACATTATTAAATTTATATAAATTAAATTATAAAAATACATTTAGTATACATAATTTGTTATTATCTTTTTATATATAGAAAAAGGTTATTAGAATTAATATCAATTCTTAGCACTTGTAAATATACATTATATTTGTAATAAATCTTTAATCCTGTATATCAAATACAAATATAAAAGAAAGATAATACAATTATTTTCAAAGCAAAATATACTAGCACAGTTGCGATGAAAGAAGAATATGAAACCTTTGATTGTAATTAAATGGTCTTACAGTAATTTCTTAATCATATTAAGTAAATATTATAAAGTAAACAAGTTAATGAAACTTTTAAAAATACTAAAAAGTTATGAACATAAGATCTTATTCATTGATTTGAAAAAACTATTAAAAATATGCTAGCATTTTCAATTGGTAATTTATATAAAATAAAAATAAAAAATTAAACTTCTAAAAATTAAAATATGTAAAAATATAAAATAATAATAATAATCTATTTTATATGAACATCAAACCAAAAAACAAATTTATATCTAAATCTAAAAATTCCACAATTCTTTATTACCCACAACAACATAAGCAAATCACATAAAAGCCAGCATACGGCAGACCATACTTGTATACACTTTTCAGTTTTACAAAGTGATTGAAACATTCCCATACACAAAAAGTTCAAGAACTTAGGTACATAGAAAGCTTCTCAATTTAATTGTAACGGCGTAGCAAACTTAAACAAGCATGGAAATCAACCATAAATAAAAAGTTCTTAGGCTTTACCCTTAACTACACGGATAAACATTAAGAAATACGATTTGAAAACCTAATCTTAGACGTTGAAATCTTACGAGGAATAAAAGCAACGGATAGGCTTGCAATCTCAGATTGTGAGAAGGAATTCAGGATCGGACTCCAGGATATCCATTGTCTCAGGCAGAAGAGCGATCTCTACATCCACACTGCCGCCGCCTTCTTGGCCAGGATAAAGATAAACCATGCCATCAAATTTGTTGTTGCATCCACTCCTCACTCTAACAGGCCTTCCCCATCCAAAATCATTTTCATACACTTCAAATCTAGGCGAACTTCCAACTGTAACACAATTCATGCCTGCATCGCTGAATGCATAAAGCTTCGGATTCTTCTCCCATTCTTCATTCTTCTGTTTGATAGCCTTGGCGCCATGAGAGTCGATCACCTGCTGCAGCATATTTGCTGCAAATGATGGGCCATTTGACTGGAGAAGACCCACTGCAGTGAAACCATAGATACCCTGAATAGCATTACCAAAGTAGCTTCTGGGTAATGGGGGATCAATCCTTGTTCTGCAATCTATGAAGAGTGTGAAGACAGTTATGTCTTCAGGAGCCAATTTCCTGGCCCTTGTGACCCCCTGCCAGAGATGGGCTCCAAGAGCCTGGAAGCAAGAGAATGGCTTACCTTCTCTATTCTTGTTAGCAGCAGCCTTTATCTCATCCATCATCTTCTTGCTGAAATGGAAAATCTTGCTTCTGAGAGGAGGACGTTTTTCAGTTTTGGTACCGTTTACATAAGAGTCCCGAGTTGGAGGATCAATATTCAGCTTGACCTTCGTATTTCTAGCAACAGCTCTGTCATGTGAAGGAGGAAGACAAATGACACTGGAACCCCTGCAGAGCTCAGCCCAAGAACTCATGAAATGCCAAGTTGAGTATCCGTCCACTATCAAATGATTGATTGCAATTCCTATTACAACTCCGTCTGAGAGTTTGGTAACCTGTTTATCGTCATGATAAATATTAGTGACATGATCATATAAAAATATAACTCACATAGATCCATGTTAGTCTTAGATGATCAAAATTTTCAAATACAATCCAAATAAAATATTCATAAACAGAAAACTACTCTGTAACTCTAAAACCTGGATATTCATAAAGAAATCTGAGAGGCATTGCATCTCACCTGAACCCCAACCATAGGGAGAAAAAACCCGTCAAGATTCAAAGTATCAGCGTAAGGAACGAGACCCTGCATTACATCAGAAGAAGAGTCACAGTCCGTGAGATCGGCAAGCCCAGCATCTGAAGACGCTTCGATGAAGTCCACTCCAGCACCATTGCAATCCACCTTCAGAATACCATCCTCGTCCATACACAGTCTCCCTGCAAGAGGGTAGAAGTGAACCAAAGCCTCCGACAGGCTTTTTTGCAAGGACTCCACCACTGAGGCGAACCCCTGGCTTGGGGAGGGGTACAACATAATCTTCTGATTGTAGTGAAAAGTGACATAAGGAAGATCAAAAGTTATCAAGTCACAGTACTTCTGATCAGATGGCTGAGCAGGATATACACATGATTTCCTCAGCTTGGTTATCACGTTTGCATGACTAGCTTTCTCCTGAACACATACACCATTAGACCTCGCTTGCTGGATACATTCCTGAGCCATGGTGACTATGAAGAATTCTTCCGACTCTAATTGAATTTCAGCGACTTCTGCAGGAGGGAGCCCATATCATTGGTATTTGTAAAAGCTCAGAGATACTTAACAATTGCTTTCCACTTCACTTGACTTTAATGCTTAACCATACCACAACGGCGATTAAAAAGTATGGAGCGGCCAACACCACAACGGCCATTAATAAGTATCGAGCGACCAACACCACAACGGTGATCAATAAATACTCAACAGATTAATACTGTACATGTTGGTTGGAATATACGTGCCACATCAACGCAAGCAGTGAAATTCCAAAAACTAATCTGGCAAATTTGGTCCTAGCAGCTTGGCAATGAATTGACAATGCTGTGCACATATCGATGTTCATGTTGGGCACCATCATTACCCTTATGGCACAGCAGTTAATGAGGGTCATAAAGGCTACAACAACTCTTGACCGTGAGGTTTGCCAGATCCGTCTATCTCACAGTTTTTATTTATGCCTCCATGATTCCATGGCCTATAAATTTGTTTGGTTTACAGCACAATAAATAGATACGGAGTACAGTTCACATGTTCTCATTCAATAACGAAGATAAGACCTGTCTTTCATGCTTTTAATGATAGGCGTGATATCTCTGAATTTCCAACTACTAATCTTTATGAGCACATTCGGCCGTGTACCCTTGGTATAGTTTTCAACTGCTATTTATGGCCAGCGTTAATGGCAGTAGTATGTTTTTCAACTGCTATTGGACAGTGTTAATGGCAGTCATCTAAACGTTCTATGAAATGAGTTTTTTCGGTGATATTTTCTTGAGGTTGTAGGTTAAAAATTCTACGAAATGAGTTTTTCAGTATGTTGAGTTCATTTATGCATTCAGAAATGAATTCTGAATAACAACAAATAGTGATTCATGTAAATTTATATCACGGGATTCGAAAAAAGTCATTTCCAGCTAACCTTTGCTTGAAATCCGGTAGAAATTGTTAGATCCTTAAATTTGAGTGATTAATTCTGTATAATTCTAGTGCCGGAGTTGTTTTTCAGCAAGCTGAATCCTCAAAAATGGATTTTAAACCACAAAAAATAGTGATTTCATAAAGATTTTTGTCATCGAATTCCGGTGAAAAAAGTCATGAACAATTAGACAACGCCCTAAGTAAAAACGTAGAACAAATATACTACCCCTTATTCTGTTTGTTTTGAATGGATGCAAACTTCAAACAAATATACTCAAGGACGTTGTCTAGTTGTTCTAGTTGTTATGCATATAAATTTACACGAATCACTATTTTTTGTTGTTCAAAATCCATTTCTGAACGCAGAAATGGATTCAACACATAGAAAAACCCTTGGGGCACTCAGATTACAGAAATAATCACTCAAATCTACGAATGTAACAATTTCTCACCGGATTTCGGACAAATGTCCCCAGAAAAAATCATCATTTCGTAGAACTTTTAGCCTAAGGCTTATTCAACTCTCTGTTTTGAATGGATGCAAAATTTGAATGATAAAAAGTAACTACCAATACCGCATATAAACATTAACGCGTTGTTGTCTAACTTTTCTACGAAATGGCTTTTTTCACCGGAATCCGGTGACACAAATCTGTAGGAAATCACTACTTTTTGTGGTTTAAAATCCATTTTTTAAATCACTTAGTCCCATCTCTCGCGTTTGAAAAAATATGTGCCCCTTCGTTTCCATCCTCTTAGTCCCATCTCCCGCATTTGAAAAAATATGTGCCCTTGTCATTTTCATCCTCCCGTATGTTTGTGGCGAGCAATATACAACCTGTTGCGCAACATTGAATGATGCGACAGACGGTATATACATCGTCGGATATATCTCGACGTATATACCAAGATGATCAGAGGGTGTATGTAATGTCCCCAAGGCCGAGCCCTTTATAAACCTGATGTATGAAACGAATTGTAAATATGTTCTATAGGCTGGTGAGCCAAGTTTTGAATAAGCTGTAGGCTTATGAGTTTTGTTAGGCCATGGAGCCTAAGTGATGAAGGTCAGGAGCCTGTTGATGTACTTGTATGTATGCAGGTCAATTAATAAAATATAAACACCGCCAGTGCAGACCGTCCACGATGAAAGAGTGATGGGGGACTGAGCGTCCACAGAATGGGCAAGGAACTAGGGGCTGGAAGGTGGGAAAGGGGCTGAGTGTGGAGCCTAGGGGCTAAGCCTAGGGGGCTTAGGCCTGGAATAATATTTTATTATTATTCCTAAAAAAAAAATCCATGTGCACATTATTTTTAACCTAAGTCCTTGGAAAGGGCCCGTGATTTCCCAAGTGGTGGGATAGGGGCGTACGGATGGAACACATGGAGTTCCCAGGGTGACAAGTGTCAACCCTGGTGCATGCAAATATAAGCGCCGAGCTGAACCGTGGATGGGGGATCTTTCTCCATTCGAACCCGAACCTTTGTGCGGGGAACTGGTACGTCGTTTGCCAGAATACCCTGGTTTATCCCTAGAAGCCGGAAAGCCTGTGTTTGGTCCGGATGAAATCGTGTACACCATGTCCAGAGCTGTGGAGTCTGTGTCTGACTCTGAGTAACCCGTGCCTCTGATAAAACCTGTGTGCGCATTAAGCCTGTGTTAAACTCGAGTGGAAGA
>ML778204.1:680946-728090 GCA_009831015.1 Picea engelmannii
AGCATGAAACTATATAAAGTGGGTAAAAATAGCTTATAAATAGTAATAAAATAAAAAATTACTGTATCATTTTGATTTTTACCCAAATAGTGCAATTTGGACCAAAAATACCTCCAAGATTCAAACGACGATTGCGGGAGCATTGGGCAACGAAATCATGAACCGTCTGGATCAGGTAACTCTCCATCTCATCCTCTTCAAATTCAGTGGATTACATTTTTGAATTAGGTTCCAATTTTTTATTTTTTGAGGGCGTAAATTAGGATTTTCGGTGTACGTGGGTCTCCTTTGTTAAGGTCGCGTGTACGACGAGGTATACACCCCTGTGTGAACTATAGGGAGCGTGTATCAAGACCTACACACGACTGTGTGCAAAGAAGGTTGCGTATAGGTACGCAAATGGCCAAAAAAGGGGGTTTAAATCAAAAAAATTGATTTGTTTTTGCAGGATGGTTCTGGAATGGAGAGAGTAAGAGCATGAGGAGGTGGATGCAGTTGTTGAACGAGATCCTATGGCTCAAGCGGCTCTAAAAAGATGTGGTTTGTACACATTTTGGGCTCTCAAAGGAATGAGGGCCCAAGTGAGGTTATTGGATATGTTGGTGGGTTACTGGGACCCTGATAGCGAAAGCTTTATCCTCGATGGACAACCACTAAGGATCGAATTAGAGGACATCTACTTCTTGCCTGGTCTATCACGCCGAGGGGAGGTTGTGAACCTCAAGTCACGTGGAGAAGGGAGTGGGATGAAGATCAAAGAGTATATCGATGCCCATTTTATAGCAGGGACTCCCAAGGTGGGAAGTTAAGTCCCCATCCGGGCAATAAGTAATCTCAGTTTGAAGATCATAGTGCTTGTGCTTACCAGGATCATAGGTTCGGCCTCGTTACATCAAGCATCAAGACCACTGATGTTTTACGCAGTGGAGTGTGCTAGACCCACTGTCTAAGACTGGTGTACCTCACTCTTGACCAATATGAAAGGTCAGTTGACAGAGTGCAAACAAGGAAGTAAGCGAAACTTTGAGTTTGCCTCTATTATTTGTAGCTTATTTTTTGAGCGGGTTCCAGGTCTGGGACCTAGAGTGAAGGTTCTTCCTAGAGGACCACGCGATCCAGCCATGGTATAGTGGATCGAGGTCATGAGAGGTCAGGGGGAAGGTAGGGTGACCACACCCTACAATGATGATTTTTTCTTCTAGTGGCGGCGACAGATCATTGCGTTGGACGACTATCCCTATGCAAGGATTGATTTCCGAGGAGATCCTGATATGCCACTTCCACTATGGGCCGCCTACAGTGATATAGGTAAAAAAAAATTAAAAAATTTCATTTTTTTGTATTTTTGTATTTAAGGAACAAAAACATTTTTGGGATGGTGTTTGAGTATTAACTAGACACTTGTGTAATCGCAAACGTGGGTCCGCAAAGGACAGAGGGATTCCTACAACATAGATGGAGGAACCGGGGAGATGAGGTGGTGGGAGGAGAAGTAGAGAGAGTCTTACAAAACGTGCAGGACAACCTATCTCGTTTGACACATAGGATTCCTATGGTTCAGGTAGAGGATCTACCTGAAGCCATGCAACGACAGGTGGTTGGTGTACCTAGAGCATGGATACGACTCTTTCAACGTCTCACAAACGTCGTGGTTTGCTACCATGACAAACATCTGGAGCCACAGGCGTAGATGTCGTGGGATATGTATACCAGTTGTATATGTGTATTGAGGGTTTTAGCCCCAATTTTGTAATATAAACACCATATTTTGAAATATATAAAAAAGGATCTTCGACTTGACTTATATCTTACAATGTGTACATTGATTTAATGGTTTTCTTTGCTTTATTAATGTGACAAATTCCAATCTAAAACATAGTTAGCATAGGCATCAGATACATGATTAGAACTCCTAGGAATGTAATAATATGTAATAAAATCAAATTGTCGTTCTAAAATACGTAACCGTAGGAATCGATAGAGTTAAGTAGGATCACGCACGTGGTAACAGTCGTTCAACTGACATACTAATAAATAGGAATCCATGCGAACTTCTAAAGAGCAAATGCCATGCAAGATAACATCACGTAAAAGTTCTATGATGACGCTATATTCGACCACATTATTCGTGGATGGCCCTAGGCATGTGCCACCTGAATACACCAGCAGACCCTCGGGTGAGTAAACCACCCAAGCGGCGAAAGCCAAGTTCTGTGTATGACGACTGGCTCCATTTGTGAATCCTAGGTAGACTGAAGACTCCGTTGACATCTGCCAACAAAGGGAAAACTCCATAAGCAAGCTAAAGACAAAAAAAAGGAGAAAAGAGACATATATACAATAAATTTACATTAGTATACAAAGAGTTCTGCCCAAGCCTAGGGCTCAAGCGTAGTGCCTTTTCAAGTAGAGCCCATTTTTGGGCTCGACCAACTTATTCCCTTCATAATATTCTAATTCGTAGGCTCCTTTTTCTAGGACATGTCGCATGATGTAAGGACCGTGCCACATGGGTTTAAACTTGCTTTCCCGTAGCAGTTCTTTGGCTTGGTCATATAAGAGAACTAAGTCACCCTCAACATACAACCGGCGACAGACATACTTGTCGTACTAAACCTTGACACATTTCTTGTTTTCCTCGATATTCGTAAAGGCGTCTCGACGTTGCTCATCAAGACTCTCTAGGTGCACAAGGCGTCGCTCTAGATCTGAAGTGTCAAGTAGGAGCTCGACTGCCAACTTGAGAGAAGGGATTTCACATTCAACAAGAAGGATCGACACCACACCATGCACTAACTGAAAAGGGGAAAAACTAGTGGCAGTCTTAGCCGAGGTTCGGTATGCCCAAAGCACGAGATATAACATGATGTGTCAATTGGAATTACTCCGAATGACAATTTTTTGCAAAATGGTCTTGAGAGACTTGTTGACGGCCTCTACTTTTCCATTTTCTTGGGGGTAATAAGGGGATGAATGACCGTGTCTAAACCCCAACTTAGATGTTATTTCTACCATCATTTCATTCTGAAAGTGACTGCCATGATCAGTGACAATATCACTCGGGATACCAAACCGGGCGATAATTTGGTTGAACACGAAGAAGGATGCAGTCTTCCCATCAGATTTTATAGTAGGCATGGCCTAGGCCCACTTACTAAAGTAGTCGACGACCACGATAATGTGTTGATGCCCCCCAGCTGAAGTTGGGTTGCAATCGACGAAATCTACCCCCGACTTGGTGAAGGGATCGACAGTGATGACTAGGTGAAGAGGGGTTGGATGCGAGCGCATTTTTCGAGTGAACTCCTGGCAGGGGTGACACTTCTTAATTGCTTCGATACAATTTTAAATATATTGGGCCATGTTATCACCATAACAATTCGATATGGACTACAAATTTCAGATTTAGCAAAGGGTTAAAGTAGTGTAGAGATACGACGTGATTTGGAGGACCGGGCTACATCTAGTAGAGAAGGGCCAATATAGGAGAGGTGTGAAAGGTGGGGCCTGATGGACCATAGATCATGGAGCGGCCCAGATCAACGACCAAGACCCATATCGGGCAATGAAATAGCACAAGGTTTAATTATGTGAGAGCGGGTCGGGGAAAATACCGCGGTTTCTTTTTGTGGACGCGTGGCGCCCTTAGAAGTATATTGGAAAGGAGGGTTGTCTGACCAAAACCACCTTTTTCAACCTCCGATGTCAAAGTCGTCAGGCAAGACGTTGACCGTAGATCTTGAAATGACCCAGATCAACAGTCGAGGTACAATTCGATGATCAAGAAGAAATGAATTTCCATGGTTTTCAAGATCCTGTGGCCATCCTATTACAGTCATCATTGAAAGAGGAGTTTGTTTTATTCATAAGTTTAGGTTTTGGATTCAACTTGTTTTTTCAGCTACCATCTTTTACATTTGTCTGTTTGCTTAAGAAAGATGTGATCGGAGAAAAATTGGGAAGCCAATTGCTTGATTCATTGCATTGGCACTTTAGCATCACTTGATTGAGTATTCATTTCAATAGTTTTAGAGTATATAGGAGTATGCAAATAAGCTTGTTGGTCAAGCACTTTTCAGTTTAGATTTACAGTATTGTGTACAGTCAGTTTTCAATAGTGTATTCAGTGTTAAGTATCCAGTTAAGAGCAGTGTGCAGAATTTGGTTTTTAGCAAACACTAGTGATAGGTCGAAGCAGGGTACACACACACATTTTGGGAGCAACCCAATGGATGAGGCACCGAGTCTACGAGTTCTTTGCTACCTCACTGGGAGGATAACATCCCAATAGGAGCCTATGTTATCACCATAACAATTCGGTATGGACTACAAATTTCATATTTAGCAGAGGGCTAAAGTAGTGTAGAGATACGACGTGATTTTGAGGACCGGGCTACATCTAGCGGAGAAGGGCCAATATAGGAGAGGTGTGAAAGGTGAGGCCTAATGGACATCATGGAGCGACCCAGATCAATGGCCAAGACCCATATTGGGCAATGAAATAGCACAAGGTTTAATTATGTGAGAGCGGGTCGGGGAAAATACCGCGGTTTCTTTTCGTGGACGCATGGCACCCTTAGAAGTATATCAGAAAGGAGGGTTGTATAACCAAAACCACCTTTTTCAACCTTCTATGTCAAAGTCGTTGGTCAAGACGTTGACCGTATATCTTGAAATGACCCGGATCAACGACCGAGGTACAATTCGGTGATCGAAGTAGCGCGAGAATTAGTCGACAAGGGGTGGACCAGGGAAAACTGCCCTGGTTTAAATCATGGACACGTTGCGTTATCTGAGACACATCAGGGCTAAGGGTGGTTCATCTAAAACCTCTTTTCTCCAAACCCCGATGGAAATAAACGCCTATAAAAGGAGGGACCCCAGGCATTATTCTATGAGTATTTGAAGCAGTCGAACGTTCGAAGATTTGGCGCAAAGATTCCATCCAAATTTTGAAATTCAGGATCGAACCAGATCATTTTTCTCACCGCTTATCAGGTATTCTTCACGATGGCTACCAATCCTGTTGTTTGAACCAGATACTCCCTCCAGGGAAGATGCCCTAATTGACAAAGATTCTGACGTTTTCGACACAGTGACAACGGTCTCACCCGTTTCTGTGTCCAAAGAGAATTTGTTGAACAACGTCGGATCCCACATATCCTTTATTGAAGCGGATCGAGCCTCTTTCACCCCTTATGTCATAGAAACAATTTTCTCGTTCCCAGAATTCGTGAACTGGTGTGCTAAGAGATATTCCCAGGGAGAAAGAGTCATCCTAAACAAATTAGGGTCAGAAGTCCTCTGTAAAGTAGATGGTCCCTCGCTCTGACATACCCTAAATGTAACATATGCCTCCCCTGTGGTGTCAGAACCCTTTGATGAATAGAGCATGATTATGATTTATAAGGAATGCTTGCCCGAGGTAAAAACCTTGTTTTTGCAAACCATAGTCAAACCTAAACATCATTCAAAAATTGTATCCCTGCCTGCCAATCTAAGCGTCATGATCATCGAAGTCCAGTGGGCTTGCTCTCTGCTGAGTCAAATTCTAGGTCTAGACAATGACAAGTTTGTGGTAGAGGTTATGTTAGGAATCCTGTTAATTTTCTTCCTGTCTAGGCAATCAGTCCGTGTTAGTTTTGATGAATTTATTGCAGAGAACATACATCAATAGCTGGTTAATTTTAGCTCATTAAGACATTTTAGATACTACTCTCATATGTTGAGAATGTTTCTGGGATCTAACAATACCGAGCTTCCTGAAGTTGCGTTTATTTCGACCAAGTGTAAAAAGATCACCATGCTCATCTTCATCAACAAAATCATGTCCAAATTATATAGTCTCATTTTCGGTTCAGATTTGTCAAGAGTCATGGAAGAGATGAAAAGTTCGTTGCAACCGAGTCCAAAGAATGCTATGGGAGACTGGATGTTTTTCACTCAGTCAACCGTGATTTGGGTATACAGATGCCAAGAAGGACCTCACCTTTTACCAGTTTTCCTAAATCCTAGGATATTTGCGTTGGAATTTATAAGATCACAAAGGATCATCTCAGAGACTGAACACTTCCTCAAAGCTCACAAGGCTTCAAATTTGAAATTCCCGTTTGTGGTAAAGAGCAAGTCTTGTTTGCCTCAAATTCAGTCTAAACTCAATGAATTTGGGTTCACACAGCTACGAGGAAGAAGATACGATCCACATCATGTTATATCAAAGAGGAGATTGGCAAGCAGACAAGGCCCTTATGAGCACGAGTACATTGAAGAACTAGATAAATTGGCCAATCTAGAGACCTGCACAGAAATGGAGGTCATCACGCTGCATGAACAAGAAAAGCAGATAGAGACTACTTCCCAACAAAGCTCAGCACAAAAACCCTCACCCAGGTTGATTATCAAGGCTCCTAAAATGAGCATCTTCGATAAGAGAAGCAGTTTAGAAGCCCTAGGGGCTAGCGGCCAACAAGACACCCTCAAGAAAATGAGAGCCACATCACCTTTTCCAATTATTGACTTGGAAGAAGAAGAACATAAAGGAAAGACATGCATGGAGATGGTAGACACTAAGGTCCAAAGTGAAGAGATCAATCCCGAAGACAAACCAAAAAATGAAGGCAGCATGAAGGTTTTCAGCAGTAGGAAACACATATTTGGCTAGACTCCTAGGACGGTTTATCAATCTAAGGAAGACTTGCTACATCAGTATGCAGTGAAAGGGGGTATGGCCAATAGCGAGATAAAGGAGTTTTTGCCCGAAGTGGAAGGGACATCTCAGCGCAAAGCTCACCTACTCTCAGTCAGAGATGTCGAGAAAAAGACATTCAACATTGCAGTGGTCGATAATGATAAGGTATCTGAGTTCAAGGTACACTATGAGAACATCAATGCTCCTGAAAAAGTGAAATTCCACAGAAATGTCAGTGATATGTTGTATGCTGATTACCTAAACTTAGCTTTGAAAGTTGCAAGGTTGACAACACATGTATTGAAACTGGATGGACAAATGAAACAAGAAAAGGTGTCCAACAAAGCTTGGATGATGCAGGTAAAAAGATTAGAGTCTGAAGGTCCACAAGGGGTGAAGGCCTCTCTGGACGAAAAGGATAAAATGATTCAAAGTTTGAAGAAAATATTGAAGATATCACCTACAGACCATCCACAGACAACAGAGTTAACTACTTTGGAGCAGAAAAGGAAACCTTCAGACAAGAGGCTCTAGACTACAAGGCTAAGGTGTTGCATTTGGAGAAAGAGAAGGAAAGTTGGTCGCAGATGCAGACGACAACATCAGATATGGAGATTATCATGCCTGCTAATGCAGAGGTTGGATCAAATGCTAAGGGGTTAGTTCAGGCTATGTCCCAGATAAGTTTGAAGACAGACGAGATCAACGATCTAAAAGAAAAATTAGAAAAACTGAAACAAGAGGCTAAGGTGAAGGACGAGAAATTAGCTCAACTCTACGGAGAGAACCAAGACCTACAGGAAAGAGTGAACAAGCTAAAAACCAGATTGAAGGGTAAAACGCTACTGCAGGGAGCCAAACATGTGATATGGGACACGATTGCTACGGAGGTTGCTAAATTCAGAAGTTATCTGAACTTTATCAATGACAAGGACAACATGGTTGCTACAGCTCGAAACAACTGCGCTGTTGTAAATGAAGTGCTAGCGAAGAAGCCCTTGGAATGGGCCCAAAATTCCATCGACTTGTTGAATGCCAAACCAATCGTCGATCGTCAGACCATCAGTGTGAAAGACATGACCACTTTAATCATTTCAGCCAGGAGAATCATTGCCAAACATAACCTGCTTAGATTGGTTCAGAACAAAGCTGTGCAAATGGACCATAACATACAGGAGTTTAAAGACGCCTTCGAACAATTGTTTTTTAAAGGCCTCCCCTCATTCTGGGATGGTAAAGGCTCATTATACAAGAAAAAATATTACCACACTCTTCTCATGCAATGCAGGATGGACCATTCCAGGTTTGATGATATGGAAGAAAGTCTGAAGGGTCCTAGCTTGGTAGAACACTTAGCTATTGATTTCGAAACTCTGAACAAATTCAAAACAATGAAATTCAGTGTGCCAATCATGTCCTATGCAATGTGCATCGACCTGGAAATTTTGATTAAAGAAATGATGGACTACGAAATCCCCTCTGACGCGCAATGGAAGGAACTAGTATGGTTGGGAAAGACAAAATTCCACGTCCCCGGAACCAACAAATGATCTCTAGTTGTCACCCATCTTACCAGACCTAACGAAAGTACAGAGCATACCAGGTGTAGCGGAAGTAGTCGAGAGGTCAGAGAGATTATTCATGATGGTGAAACGTTTCTTTTTGTTAATGATTGTAAGTCATTTCGTATACCGAAACTAACATCCGAAACCGTTACAGAGGCTGAAACGTTTCAGTTTCAGTTATTTTTTTGATCAAATTGTATAAGTACTAAGAGGATTGAATTAGCCAATGTTGGCAGAAGTGTAAGAGAACCTTTTTGGTTGTATCAAACTTTATTTGTAAATTTTCTAAATCTGAATTGAATACAAATGCAGAAGATTTTGAAGTCTCTATGAAAAGATTCTAACGGGTGGTGATATGAGCTTTGTTTCCTTTCATCGTATGTATTTCCTGTAGCCTGTCATTTCATTTAAATTTATTTCTGTTTAAATTGGAGAGTTTAAAGGCCCAGAATTCGTCCTGTGACGCTCTTGGTCTAAGCAATTTAAACTATGTGATTGTCTTCTTAACTTATTTCGAATTCATTTCAACAATGCTCTGATGCAGTTATTTGTCTTCTTTATCTTCCTACACATCTTTTTATTTCAAGAATAACTTAGATTCATCACCTTATTTAGTCTTTGTCCTCTAGAGAGTTATATCAGTCTATGCATTGTCTTCATTCACTTTCAGAATTTTGACTCCATAGCCCATAGTGTTCCCCTCTTCTTCGCCAATAACTCTATTAAAAATCTCCCAAACAAATCAAATCTAGCCGTCGGTTTCCATAGATATATCAAGTGACACGAGAGAACCCTCTCTGAGTTGGGCAAGCTAGTGCCTCAACTCTAAAGCTGGTTGAAACAGTTACCTATGTCATTTGTCTATTCAGTCGGACATAATTTACAGAGTGCTAACAGGCCAGAAATAACCGGCTCGCAGGATTTTTTGGGTTGTCGCAAGCCCGGATAGGTGACCACCGCAAGCCCCTTTGTGGCAATCGTTTAGGACTAACTTGGCTTCCTCGTGAGTTAAGAAACGATGCAAGATATTATCTATTCCTTGATGATACAAAGTGTCACCGATGATGGTATACTTTCTGGCTTGGTATCTAACACATCGTCCATCATCTCGTGAGAGATGTTGAGTGAACTTCAAGGTTTGAAGATATAAAACAATGTCTCCATACCAGGGATTGGACAACGAGACAAGGAAAATGTGTTCATCTGTGAATGAATCAACATGGACAACATCCTCGTCTAATCGTGGAAAATCAGATATTAACTCTGCATAAACTAGTGATTTCTTGGACTTGGTCGAAGCGAAGTCGAGATCAAATTCTTGTAAGATGACAATCCATTTATTATATTTTCCCCCGATGATACGTTTAGTAAGGACGTATTGAAACAGATTGACATCGGCAACCACCGTAGTCTTGCAAAGTAATATATAGTGACGTAAGCGTTGGACTGTGTGAACGACAACCAAATCTAGCTTTTCAACGTGAGAGTAATTAAGCTCAGGACCAACTAAATTTTGAATGAGATAGTAGATGACATGCTCATGGAGCTCATCATCCTCCTGAACTAGAACCATACCAATCGTCTCTACAGACACAGTAATATACAACAGGTAATCTCTACTGTAATAAGGAGATTTCAGCAGACGGGTCGATACCAAGGCTTTCTTCAAAGCGTCGAAAGACTCCTGGGCTTCCTCATCCCAGATAAAGGAGGTGTCCTTCTTCAAGAGGCGCATGAAACCCTTAGTAATATTGGCATAATTCACTATGAACCGACGTAGAAAGTTAGCTTTTACCTATAAACCTTGAAGTTGTCTAATTGTGCACGGGGGAGGAAACTGAAGTATTGCCTCAACCTTAAGAGGATCTACCATGATCCTGGTCTCAAAAACTAAAAACCCTGAGAGACGACCAGACTTAACGCAAAAGATGCATTTATGAGGGTTTAATCGGATTCTATAGTAATGACATCTTTTAAAAACTAGTTGAAGGTGTATAACATGATCCACTCTCTTGCGAGAGCGAGCAACAAGATCATCCAGGTAGGCTTTGACTATGTGCCTGAGATCGTGAAAAGCGAAAGTCATGGCGCGTTGGAAGGTTGCTCCGGCGTTTTTAAGGCAGAACGAAATTTTTCGATATGAAAAAGTACCCCAAGGACATATAAATGTCATCTTGTGTTGGTCCTCAGGTTTGATCTGGATTTGGTTATAGCCCGAAAATCCATCCATAAAAGAAAATATTTCGCTTCCCGCACACTCATCGAGCATCTGATCAATGAAAGGCATGGGGAAGTTATCTTTAGGACAAGCCTTGTTCAGGTCGCGGAAGTCCATACACACACGGATGGTTCCTTGGTTTTTATTTGCGGGAACAGGATTGGATACCCATTCGGTCAAGGGAACCGGGTAGATGAAGCTGACGTTAAGCAGATTCTCCACCTCTACCTTAATAGCAGGGGCCTTCCTAGGATTCACATCTCTAAGACGTTGTCGAACTAGTTTAGTATCCGGGTAAGTTCTAATCTCATGTTCGACAATCCGAGGGTCAATCCCTGGCATCTCTTCGTATGACCAAGCAAATACATCTCAAAATTCTTTGAAGAGATCGATGTAGATCATAATTTCTTCTGGGGAACAATCCTCACCTATATTTATGTTCTCAATCTTGCCAGGGGTACGAGAGATATCGATCGAGACGGTAGGAGAAATACTCGCTATATTTCATTTGGCATAAATGTCGTGCGTATCAAGTGGAACTACGGCGTGACCGACTATCTCACTCAGGGTAGATTGAAAGTCATCTTGCTCGATTCTTTCAAGACTTGGGAGAAAATAGGATCGATGATGCATGTCATCCCAAGGTCTCTCAAAACCATTCATGGCTTTGAGGATGTCTTCGTTTGAAGGCAAAGTATCATCTAGGAAATCATGCGAACAAGATAACGAGGTGGCCCATACAGGCCTAAGAACTGGATCATCCTCGTCCATCTACGAGGTAACATGATTAGGATCGATGGAAGAGTCAAGAACAACTTGATACGCAATCTCCGATGTCGATAGTGGCATAGCCATGCCATCATGCAACTATCCTTCACACGACGAAGTCAGAGAAGGTAGGGTCCATGGATCACTAAAATAGGAAGTGCAGAAAGGAATGGACCTCCCTGCAGAAGCGTGCCTACTAGACATGGTGTAAACGTGATGAATCGGTGCCAAGAAGTCAAAAGTACCCATGAGGGAAGAATACATTCTGACACCGATATTCTCAGTTGCCGGTTGAGAATTGTCGATCATGGGGATCGACGGTCCAACATATGCATTAGGACTAGAGTATGCAAAGGATAACTGGTTGATAATCACGATCTCCCCTTGATGAGGAAAAGAAAGTACACAGAAGATGGACGATACGATAATGACCATAGCGTAGGTCCAATTGCGACCTAGTAACAGGTTATAATCGATAGATGCACCAACTACCTCTACCGTCTTCCCACCTAACTGGATCAGAAAGGTGGGGAGAATACCATGAGGGTGGAAGGAATGACCGTCGAATGCAGTCAACATGTTTGACGACTTGGAAAGGGTTGGAGAACTGAGAGCTTTCCAACAGACCAGGGACATCATGCAGGTAGCAGCACCTTCATCAACGACTGCTCATTTGATAGTATACTTGGAATACTCCACGTGGATTTGGAAAGCCACATGGTAAGGTAAGTGAAGCTTCACATCTGTGACTTCAAACTTGATAATTTTCGAGCCACTAGGTTCTAGAGCTCCTAAGGTAGAGAGTAAGACATTCCTTTATCATGGACACATTTGGAGTACCTCCAAAGTCGATATTGTGCAAGGGGTTTGGACCAAATCCTCAACAATAGAGTAGTTATGGGCGACTCTAGCATTAAGGTTGTGGGTAGAACACTTAAGTACTCCTTTCAGAATACGAGGCTATGGATTTGGTTTCTCAATCTATAAGTTCATCTCAGGAGGGGGAGGAGGAGCTTCTAGATTCGTACTAGCTTTTGAAGCGCTGTAATCTCGAGAGCGGGTGGCTATATCTATTTTTGCGTCAACCATATTGATACAAACACGGTCGCCATCTTGTGACGATGGGTTTTGACTTCCATCGGACGCATTTCCATCGTTCAAAGAGCTTGAGGCTAAGTGTTGGTTGTGTGGGAATGAATTCATTAGCACGACGGGCGATAGATTTAAAAGCCTCGCAGCCTCCACGAGTTTGGGGCATAAATGTGTAAGGTGGTCATCAATACAAAGTTTACAAGGAAACTTCACCTTACGTTTCTCTTTCTTTCCCTCTCCAGCATTATCATTTTGTCTCCCATTATTGTCTTTGTCCTTAGGTTTATTGTTATTCTTCCCACCCTTACGATTGTTTCGACCTTTCTTTTTATTCCCTTCTGGTTGTTCATCACCATTTGGGTTCTTCGACGATTGCACAGAATGTACATCCACTGATTGGGTGGGTTTGGAGGATGCAAATGAAGTTGATCCTCCGACAGACTTCATTGTCGAGTCTGTAGACTTTACATTGGCGGACCCTACAATGCCATCGACATGAGGTCCGAGATTCTATCTAGGATCGTGATTTGGCTGCGGTGCATCTGGAAGACGGTGATATAACATCCCAGACTGAGCGTATATCAAATCGAGTTGTTGGGCTCTAAAGATAGCTTCTTCCTCGTTGAAGACCCCGGAAGTAGCAACGTCCTTCGAGATAGGAGGGTGAAAAGACTTTAGGAACCATTCTAGAAGAAAGTCTGGGGGTATAGGAGTCTTAATCAACCGCTTCCGTCTACGCCATTCCTGGATATGGTCCGAGATGTGAGTGTCAGTACCCTGGCATAGACTCGACAAAAGTTCAAGGCCAACATCGTAACAAATGTGCAATTGAAAGTGGTTGAGAAAGGATAGCACTAACTGATGGAATGACCCATATGTCCCCCTAGGTAGCTCAATATACCATTGTGACACAACTCCAATGAGAGTGCATTGGAATAATCGTAATCTAATAGAATCATGGTTCAGATAATTCGATGAGCACCAAAGGTGAAAAGTAGTGACGTGATCACTAGGGTCCTCTCCATTCTTACCTTCAAACTTTGGAATGTCTGACGAAAGTTTGGTGGGGACATGGGGCCATGTGGGATCATGACTCACCGGGTCATTCATTAACTTAGACAAGTCTGGCAAATTAAGCGTGTCCAGAAAAGGGAGACGGGGTTGCGACATCTGGCCCCACCCTCCTGTGGAAGATTGTGCGTTGGGAACTGCATTCCATCCCGAATTCTAGTAAGGACCAAAACCCTGTCCAAAATTATAAGGCCCTCCTCCGGGCTGATTCGTATAAGATGGGTTGGGCATCATTCCAGCATGAATGTTCTGATAAGGATTATGAAAATTTTCCCCGGCCGAATTAGATCCGAGTTGAGGGTTTTGAAAATTCCCCCCAACCAGATTGGATCTGGGTTGGGGGTTGCCCAAAGTGTAAGGCTGACCTCCTCCAGGTGGGAATACAGAGGATTGAAGTGGATTCGTCATGCCAAAAGTATTGGTCGGAATCGACACTGAGGAGATATGGATGTAAGGCGAAACTTGTCCACCAGCTGGGTTGTTCCATCCAGCTATAGAAGGATTAGACTCGGGGTTAAGAAAATTGACACTTCCTAAATTAGGATTCATTTGGGGAATATGAGAACCACCAAACGAAAAAGGAGTGTAAGGAGGTGTAGTTCCCCCAAGTCCAAGGCTAGTGTTGGGGCCAACAGTTGGGATGGCAGTTGAAAACTGCGATGTGAAGTTAGTCATACCATAAGAAAATGGACTAGAATCCATAGGGATGGACTGAACATTGTAACCCGACGAGTGACCGAAACCCCCAAAAGGGTTCGAGGCAAGAGATGAATCATTAAATACAGGTCGAGCCATAGTACTAGTATAATCCTTCAACACTGCAACTGTAGCGGTTGCAGGATTCGAAGGGGTGCCATTAACTATAGTGGGTATGGGAGTCGAAGAACTCCCAGTGTTCTGAAGACTAGACTCAGTACTCATCCTTGTGGAACCACAAGTCTGAAAGGTGGATGTGCATGTACCACTTCTACAAACTCTATGCCTTTTAGAAGGAAAGAAACCGAAATCCAGTGGTAACTGTAGCAACTGACGAGACCGACGGGGAAGCTGGTCTGACTCCACGACGACTTATGACTCTACAAAATACAAATATATCCTAAAGCCAACTAGTAGTCAAAGAGCATACAAAAAATTCAAACGACCAATATGCATGCAAATGGGCTAAAGTGGCTGAGAGGCCTCCCTCGCTAAAGAAGGTATGCCTCGTCCAAGAGGGACTTGAAACTCCTTGCTAAAGTTTGGAGGTAACAAAATCAGTTATAGAGGCCCTCGTGGGCTTAAAAACCAGTCGGTCAGATCCCCCTAGAAAGGTAATCCTCTATAAAGGTTGTGTGTTGTCTGACCTCTATCTGACCTAGGATACAAGCAGAATAACCCCTGCAAGTAACCTATGAGATACCTAAGTCAAGAAACTAATAAACCACTGTATAACCAATGCACAAGCGAGCAATCGTAAGTCCGGATCACCATATGGGCAGGGTAGCAAAGCCCGAAACCTTGAAAGCACTGCCTCTCATAGAGGTATGGGTACTAGCAAGATCCCCAAATACGAATAAATCCACAGAAATATCTCTGACGCTAGGTGAGTATCTCTGGGTTATCCCTTCAACTAACTTTGTGCGACCTCGTGATTAACTCTGGTGTGAGCGGAGCCTCTTGATATTACCAATTATACAATGGACTTCTCAACTCCCTGTCTCAGACACATGTGTTGACTTAATTTCCTTGGAGAAGTTTACTCACAAAATACTATTCCAAGGCACTAAATCCTAGGCTAGTTTGTGCACCCTAAAAATAAAATCGTGACTAATCAATTTTAGTTTAAAGCATAAATTTTATTGGCCATGATTACTCAAAAGCATATGGAATCGAAACTCATGATTTTATGACTCTGCAAAAGATAAATATGAATATAATGCAAAGTCTACCTTTAACTTTTCAATGAATGATATGCTAATAAAAACAGTGCAATTTTAAATTTCAACTCTGCAATTCAGAAGTAAAATGCAATCTTTCTCTAAATGTACTAAGCTAATGATAATGGTTCAAAGACAAAAATGTTAACCAATGCAAAATGTCTATTTTTTTGTATTTTCAATATATCAAAGAGAAATTGCATGGACTAAAAAGCAACCTGATATATAAATTCTATTGTGCATAAACGAAATAACTCGAGCAGAATACCAAGCAGCCAAGCAAACAACCTAGGGTTCAAGGACAAACCAAAAAATGAAAAACAATGAGAAAGACTACGCCCATAAATTCAACTCCCAACAGGCTTCTTGTCAACCCAGAGAAGCTCAACATGCACTACAAAGACCTAAGAAGGCTCAATAAACATCAAAACTCACCCAACAATCACTAAACCAATCAAACAAGCAAGGAAAAGTGGTATATCCGACTGTTTAGGAGAAGAGTGTGTATATACGCAGCTTGCAGAGAGACAGAATGTGTGTGTATGCAATTGTCAAGGCAAAAAGAGCGTACAGGCTTTAAAACAAGGCCAGGCAAGGGCAAAAAGGCTAAAAACTCAAACTCAAAGTGAACAGAATCTTCCAAGCAGTGATACGACAAGAAACACAAAGGAAAAAGAGCAATGCAAGAAGAAAAAGTAATTCAACCCTTAGAAGGAATATCTCTCCCCATTGGAGTCGCCATTTTTGTTACGAGGGAAAAACTCTCTATGTCCAAGGGTAAACCACAACAGATAGGTATGACTGCAGAAATCAACTCAATTCCATTGTATGCTATATAAACTAATGTGCAAGATAAGAAAGAGGGCTACCTCGATCCAACGTTTGATGATGTTCCACCATTGAGCACTTTGACCCAAAGCTTTGTACCTACTATAAGTTCGCAACGAACAAGCAAAGCAAGTGTATAGTGATAATGTAAAGGGGTTAGCACATCAGATAGCATAATCCATTAATAAACATTACAAACATGCCCATGGATAATAATCATATATTTGTACGATACCAATAGGACAGGAAAGGAGTATTTCTATTAATAATTCATCAACATAAGTGTCAACATTAAAGACTTCCATGTCGGAACAGTTCAAAACCAAGGAACCAAGTTCCATCCAGCTAGGTCTCCACCACTTAAATCCTCCACCAAAGGCAAGCTCGAAAGAGAGAGACAATGAGGTTGTCTCAACAATAGGGAAAGAGCTTGGGGGCTGAACACTGTGTTCAGACTTGAGGGACAAAAGGATGCAGACTCAATATGAAGTAATTTCTCCAGAGTAACTTTGCTCTCAAAGTTGAATGCTTTCTCCTCTTTTCCATAGCTCGAAATTGTGCTCTTATAGCCTTCAAAATGCAACTGAAGGACCGAGTCGAAACGTTTCCAATATATGGAAGGCAAAGGATCAGAGATATATTGTCGTGACATGGAAACCTGACTCCATTTTTGTATTTTCTAGCACAAATATCGATGTACGCGGGTTGTAGTGGAGAAGCCTGTGTATACACTTGTTGTATAGTTGATAGGGCGCGTATATGTGGAAAAATGTTTATTTTAGCTCTAGATTTATCAAAAAGGAATAATAAGTCTTCATGGGGAAATGGAAAAAGGCCCTCTGTGCAAGATAGCAATGGTGAGGCAAATCTTGCTATAACAATTATAACATTAACAACAAAACTTTACATAGTTTAATAGGGTCTACCCCCCTTGGCTTCCCTAGGAGTGAGCCTAGATGGAAGGAGTCTAGATTGAGGTGACAGTGGGTCTAGACTTAGGTTTGTGTCTTCAAGGACACACCAAGTGGGTTGGAGACTTCTCCACGATTGTAAGTGTGTATTAGGACGACAACATCTTTGATGTCGTTGTTAGGGATAAGTCTCTTATCCTTGGTTAATTGACAAAATTTAATTAATTCTTTAAAAACTAAGTAATAAATTTTTCCCTTAACTTATCACAACTTGAGTTTTGTTATTTGACATTGCTTAGTCTCCACGTGGCGACTCCATTTAATCATTGCTTGAGGTATCCTACCAGGAGCAATCCGCAAGGGTTGGTTGATTCCCTTCTGAACCCGAAAGGGTGTATATGAGAAGAATAAATAGACTAACTCCTCATAGACTCCTTGAAAGTCTTGGAGAAGAAGCAATATCTGATATACATCTCTTGTTTGCATAATAATCCAACAACGACTATGGGTGATCCATTGAGTCTATGTAATTTTTCTAGTATTCAAGGTTATCCTCATCCTATTCCTAACAAAGCTATTGAGAAATTTCCTCCTTTTCATGGAAACAATGTTGTTAGTTCCAGGTCTCACATCATGAATTTCAACATGTGCATCCTAAAATGGTGTAATGGTCACAATTATGAAGATGTGAAGATGAATTTTTTTGTGTATTCTCTGGAAGGGGAGGTTTTAGATTGATTCATGGAACATGATGATGACAATTTTAGCACCTTGGCATAAATCCAAAAAGCCTTCAATGAAAGATGGGGTGATGAGAAATAAGATCGTCATTTATTGGTCGCCCTTAGCTCTAGTTAAAAGAAGGAAAATGAAATGATGAAGGAATTCAACAAAAAATGATCCTGATTTTATGAGCAGAATGAAATGAATACAGAGTATTAAAATATGCTTAACACAGAATAACAAAGATACAATAAAATTGGTTTTCTATTCAATAAGGAAATAAGTTGAAACTGTAAAATGCAGCGAAAAACTAGTTTACTGGAATGGTGGCGGATTATCTCTGAGAAGAGATGTGACGACTGCACTCATTTGATAGCATATGATTACAATGAGGCTTTGAAGGCCTTTTTACAATAAATAGGAATGTAAAAAATTCTAGACATCCAAAAACCTAACCCTAGGAGATGAAGCGCCAAAAGTCATGTGAGCCCCATTTGGGTAAGTTAGTAAATAAACTTCCCGGGGTTGTAACTTTTGCATACGATCTTCGTTTTAGGTGCATGATAGCCTGTTGGAAAGGTATTGTTGAGGAGATTCATTTTGGGGGCTCAATCAAAGCCTTCAATTATCATTGAGAATATCTATCCCGAAAACCTTCATTTAGGCCCTCAAAATGGCCACAGAAGTTAAAAACTACTAAAAATAGTAAATTGTCAAAATAGCCAGAAAACTGTTTTGAGCAAGTTGGAAAATGTGGGTGGCCACTCATATCAACCTGGATCAATCCTCCCTCATTAGGAATAAATCTCCTCCATTGCGTTGAGTTGCCCCATCATATGAGGAAATTTCTGTTGAATTTGGCCCCGGGTGAGCCACTTGCCTTGGTGCAGGAGCTGCCCTGCTTTGACAACTCAATAAAGTTGGATATTTTGTTGTCAAGTGCCCTTGATCCATGTGTTCAAAATATGATCACTGGATTCCTATTGCATGTAGTCAGGGTTGATCTCTGTTGGTGTCAAATGCTCTGTTATCTCTTAGGTGTCCAATAATGGTGGGAAATATGGTCGAAGGAGAGCCACGTTGAAGACTGGTTGCATGCCAAGGCGTTCTTTTTGCAAGTGAAACCAAACTTTGTCTCCCACTTGAAACATATGTGGCACCCGATGTTGATCAGGGCGTTGCTTGTATTTGGCATTACACTTCTGTAGAATATCCTGAACCTGTTGGCGGATGTGTTGGATCCGCTCAATGAACCAAGTGGATTTTTTAGCTTCTGGTGGAGCAGGGGATGAGTCAGTTGAGGTGGTCACCAGGGGTAGTGCAACATCCATGGGGCCCAATGGTTGGAATCCCAACCCCACCTAAATGGGGTTGTGGCTAGTTGAGCTATGCAGGGCTTGGTTGTAGCTATGTTGGACATAGGGAAGACTCTCATCCCATGTGCGGGGGTGTTTTGATTTGTACATGTGCATGATATGTACGATTATCCGATTGACGACCTCAGTTTGGCCATCTGTTTGGGCGTGGAAGGAAGTGGATTTGGTGAGCTTGGTATCCAACAATGACCATAGGCTCGACTAGAATGTGTTGAGGAACTGATTGTCACGGTCTGAGATAATGGTTTGTGGGATCCCAAAATGTACCCATACGTGTTCAAAGAAGATCTTGGCAATGGCTTATGTTTTGATGTTCTTCTTGCAGGCGGCTAGAATCGCCATCTTGGAAAAGCAATCAAAAACCACAAAAAAATAGTCATTTCCCCTCTTGGTGGACGAGATGCCCGACATGTAGTCCAATGAGATGGATTCCCACAGCTTGTCAGGAGTAGGCAGAGGGGTGTACAGGATTTTTTTCTTAGAGGTCGGTTTGTCAATAATGCAAGTGGTGCAGGACCTGATATACTTGCTGACATCCTGTCAAAGTTTCAGCCAGCAGAAATGTTTATGCATCAATTGCACTGTCTTTTCGACACCAAAGTGTCATGCCACCTGATTGTAGTGATCTTCCCAAATCCGCTTCACGCACTCGCTTGATGGAACACAGAGATGGGCCAGACAACACAACAACCCATCTTGAAGATGGAAATTAGCAACCACTGAGTTGGCACCCAACATTTGGTAGGTGGTGGAGAAGTCAGGGTTTGTCTCGTAGAGGTGGGGCCATCTAGAGGTCTCGTGGCTGCAAGACTCTAGCATCGTGGTGAGTGTCGTGACTGGAGGTCGGATGATGCAATCAAAAAATTGGTTGGTACTTCCTGTTTTATACTTGATGTTGAGGTGAAACTGTTGTAAGTATGTGGACCACTCATGATGGCGGTCATTCTGCAATTTTCCTTGGATCTGCATGAACTGTAGTGGCTTGTGATTAGTGTGGATGACTGTATCCTTCCCAAGAATGTAATGTATCCACTGGAGGTAGGCTTACACAAAGGATTACATTTCTTTTTCATAAGTAGGGTAATTACAGACAACATATGAGAGTGTCTCATTATGATATGCCACGAGGTGGTCGTGTTGAGTGAGAATGACGCCCACAACATAGTCTGAAGCATCTGTCTCGATCTCAAAGGGATGTTGCAGGTCCGGTAATGAAAGTACTGGGGATGAGCACAAACGCTTCTTCAATTCATCGAAGGCTTGTTGTTGGGAATGACCGCACACAAATTTTTCCTTACTGCCACCCTTGGTTACTTGATTGAGGGCACATGCGATATGAGAGAATCCCAACACGAACCTGCGATAGAAATTGGCAAGGCCCAAGAAGCTCTGAAGTTTAGTGAGTGTGGTTGGGGTTGGCCAGTCACAGATGACCTAGATCTTGGATGGATCCAAATGCACACCATGTCGATCAATGATGTAGCCTAAGTAATGGACCCTGTCCATGCCGAAGGATAATTTTTCCAAGTTTTCATATAGTTTGTGTTGTCGCAGGGTGTGTAGAACTTGTTGAATATGTTGCAAGTGTTCCGCCCAAGTCTTGTTGTAGATGAGGATGTCATCCAGATACACCTTTACAAAATTATTGGTGAAAGGTCATAGGATATCGTCCATCATCCTCATAAATGTTGCTGGAGCATTTGTCAAACCAAAGGGCATGACCAACCATTCAAAAAGACCTTATTTTGACTTGAAGGAGGTCTTCCATACATCTGTCTGTTCTATTGGGACCTGGTGGTATCCAGACTTCAGATCATTCTTACTGAAGTATTTGGCCCCTGTGAGTTGATCAAGGAGTTCGTCGATTCAGGGAATCGAGTATCGGTTTCGAATTGTGATTTTATTCAGGGCCCGGTAATTAATGCAGAGTCACTAGGACCCATCTTTCTTTTGCACCAGCACAATTGGGCTCCCACAAGGCTATGAGATGGGACGTATGTGCTCCTTGTGGAGAAGTTCTTAGATCTGCCTCTTGACCTCCTCGTTTTCTAACAGAGAGTGGTGATAGACTGACCAATTGGGTAACGGTGCGTCTGGGGTGAGATCGATGGGTTGCTTGACCAGATAGTGCAGAGGTACCCCGGTGGGAGAGGAGAAGATATTTGAGTATTCTTCTATGAACTTATCCACTTGCTTCTGTTGTGTAGAGAGATCGGTCGTGGAGGCCCTGGATGTGGCTGTGATATTTCACTCACTCTGAGAGAGAATCACGAAGAAGACAAATTTCCCAGTCTAAGAGATGACCTTCCTTCATTCCTTGGCAGATATCAAGGAAATATCACTAGGAGGGACTGCCTCAGGTATCTTGTACAATTTCTTGTTCTAAGTAATAATAACACTACGAGGCCTAGACTCATATACAACATGACGTTTCCATAAATAAGGTTGGCCCAAAAGAACATTACAAACTTCGAGAGGAGAAACATCACACAATACCTCATCTTTGAAGGGCTTGATGTCGTACGATAGTCGACATTGTTGGATGATGCAGAGATCACTTCCTTGGCGGAGCCATCCAATGGTGTAGGGTTGTGGGTGTGGCATTGTCGACAGGGCCAGCCACTTGAAGACCTCTACTGAGATGAGGTTCTTCTGGCTACCACTATCAACGATGAAGTGCAATAGGGTGCCTTTTACCCACATCTATGAATGGAAGAGGCGCTAGCCTTCTTCTAGCTCGTCTCGTTCACCAGGCTGGAGCTTGGTGGTAGCAATGGTGACACTGGGTTTTGTGTCAATGATCTGTCTTCCCCTTTCTGGTTCTGACTCAGAGTCAGAACCCACATTTGATTCAAAGGATTTCACTTCGACCACTAGCAACTACTTTGAGCGACAGTCAATAGTGTTATGCAAAGGGATCTTATGGAAGTTGCACCACTTCCCGGTATCTTTCTTTGTCTTTCCGGTGTCATTCTTTGCTTACGGATTGGACTGGTTGTCCTAATACTTTCCATATTTTCTATGTCCTTTGTTTTGTAGGTTGGGGCCGCCCCTTTTTGGATTTTGATGTGAGGGGTTCCCAGGCCCAAATTTCCACGTCCTTTGTTTGAGCTTCTGCTCGATTTTGACGACATATCGGTAGGTCACGCCCAAGGACGAGATGTCCAGAAATTCCATTTTGATCTGGATGTATCTTTGCAAAGCACCGTGATACTTTAGCACTAGATGTCGTTCTGAATTCTTTGATACTCATATTGGTGCGCAAGGTATAGAAGATATTTGTGAACTCTAGCACTGCTTGGTCTCTTTCTTACCAAAGTGTGGTCCATTTGGTATACAAGTCATCATAACTTCTGATAGGGTAGTATTGTTCCTTAATAACATCCCAGAAGGATTCCCAGGTGGCCACAAATTTAAATAATGAGGGTTCCTCTATTTCTTTTTTATCACAGAAAGTTTCCCACCAATCTTTGACATGGGGAACGACTTTGAGGAGTGCAAAAGTAATATTTTCTCTATTCGAAAAGTTATGGACAAAAATGTACCCTTCTAGTAGATTCAACCACTTGTCTACAACATCTTTGTCTATATGACCTTCAAATATAGGAATATCGAAGTTGATTTGTACGTTGAAGGGGGTCAAGCCTCCGCTCGAGGAAGATGTGTCACTTGTTTGTAGTCGTCGAAGGATTTGCGTGAAACTATCCATCATCTCGTTCATCTATTGTGTGAGGGCTTCCTCAAGCAAAATTTTGAAAGGATCTCCTGTCTTGTCATAGTTATTTTATCCTTCCATGAGAGGTCGCTTAGGCATGCGAGAGCTTTTGTCCTAAAGAGAAACAAGCTCGAGACCCAATTCTTTGTACCCTGACCTCGTTGTGGACATGCATTAAGATGACAAGGAGCAGACTGCTCTAATACCACTGATCCGGATTTTATGAGCAAAATGAAATTAATATAGATTATTAAAATATGATCAAAACAGAATAACATAGATACAGTAAAAGCGGTTTTCTATTCAATAAGGAAATAAGTTGAAACTGTAAAATGCAGCGGAAAACAAGCTTGTTGGAATGGTGGTGGCTTATCTCTGAGAAGAGATGTGACGACTGCGTTCATTCGCCAGCAGATGATTACAATGAGAATCTGAAGCTATTTTTACAATAAACAGGAATGTCAAAAACCCTAGACATCCAAAAATCTAACCCTAGGAGATGAAGCGCCAAAAGTCATGTGGGCCCCGTTTGGGTAAGTTAGTACATCAACTTCCTGGGGTTGTAACTTTTGCATACGATCTTCGTTTTAGGCGCACGATAGCCTATTGGAAAGTTATCGTCGAGGAGATTCATTTTGGGGGCTCAATCAGAGCCTTCGGCTATACTTGAGAAGCTCGATCCTGAAAAACCTTCATTTAGGCCCTCAAAATGGCCCCATAAGTTAAAAACTACTAAAAATAGTAAATTGCCAAAAATGCTAGAAAATTGTTTTGAGCGAGTTGGAAAAGGTGGGTGGCCACCGATATCCACCTGGATAAAAAAATTTAATAACTTAGTTAAAATCCCCTTTCAAACTATTAAGCCTCCTGATGCCTCAATATTAATTCATTATATGGAAGCCTTTGAGGGAGAAATCAGATATCAGTTGAGGGATAAAGAGCCAACAACTCTAAGGGATGCCCAAAAGTATGTTATCAAAATAGACAAGAATATGCAAGATGCTAGGAATTCAAAATTGCCAGGTTTTTCAAGGGGAACTTCTTACAAACCTAATGAGGAGAATAAGAAGAAAGTGGAAAATCAAGAGTCTTCTAATGATGGCATAAAGGATCTCACTCAATTAATTAAGAAAATGGATATTAACCATGCTAATTAGATGACAGTCATATTGAAGTTGATTTGTACCTTGAAGGGGGTGACACCTCCGCTCAAGGAAGATGTGTCGCCTATTGGTAGCCGCCGAAATATTTGAGTGAAACTATCCATCATCTCATTCATCTGTTGCGTGATGGCTTCCTCAAGAAACATTTTGAAAGGATCTCATGTCCTGTCATCCTTCTTTTATCCTTCCATGAGAGGTCGCTTGAGCGTGCGAGAGATTTTTTCCTCAAGAGAAACTTCTTACAAACCCAATGAGGAGAATAAGAAGAAAGTGGAAAATCAAGAGTCTTTTAATGATGGCATAAAGGAGCTCACTCAATTAATTAAGCAAATGGATATTAACTATACTAATTATATGCCAATCATGAAAAATAGGTTGATATCCATGGAGAGGGCTCAATCTAGTAGACCTCATCATAAGCCAAATGATAAATGGCCAAAGTGACCTCCACCCAAGAGAAAAGGCCACCAAATCCTTTTGAGTCTACCAACTTGGTTGATCACCACGTTATCCCATATTGTAGGCCTTGTGGCGAATTTCATGAAGAATCAACTTGCCAAATCTTCCTTGAAATTTGCGATGAAGAAGGGTTCTCTAAATCAAAAAATGAACAAGTTAACATGTGTGGTCGAAAATACAATGTTGGCATGAACAGATGGATGGAATTAACAGAGCATGGTAGGAATGTAAACTACATGAATGATGTAGTGGATAAAGAAACATAAAATTTTGGTCCTAAGCCTACTACCAAGCAGGCATCAGATATGGCTAGATATAGAGGCCTTTCTTACCAAAGAAATGGAGCCAAAAATCAAGAGAAGCCTCAAGCAAGTGTTCCTAAGGTACCTCCTCCCCCTCCTAAATCAATTGTTCCTACAAATATTGATCCGGATTTTATGAGCAGAACGAAATGACTACAAATTATTAACAGATGCTTAACATAGAATAACATAGATACAATAAAACTAGTTTTCTATTCAATAAGGAAATAAGCTGAAACTGTAAAATGCAGCGGAAAACAAGCTTGCTGGAATGGTGGCGGCTTATCTCTGAGGAGAGATGTGACACCTGCGCTCTTTCACAAGAAGATAATTACAATGAGACTCTGAAGACCTTTTTACAATAAATAGGAGTTTCAAAAACCCTAGACATCCAAAAACCTAACCCTAGGAGATGAAGCGTCAAAAGTCATGTGGGCCCCGTTTGGGTAAGTCAATACATCAACTTCCCGGGGTCGTAACTTTTGCATACGATACCCCATTGGAAAGATCTATTCGAGGACTACAATAGTTGTCGAAAATTTAAGGATGAAATTTCATGACTGCAACATACCCAAAAAAACGTTGTTTAGGGCCTCAAAACGACTCTGGAAGTTCAGGACTTGAAAAACTGCTAAAAATAGTAAAATACGAAAATTGTCAAAAAGATGCTTTGAGCCAGCTGGAAAAGGTGGGTGGCCACCGATATCCACCTGGATCAATCCTCCCTCCTTAGGAAGCAATGGTTTGCATTGTGTTGAGTTCCCCCATTAGATGAAGACATTTCTGCTGAATTTGGCCCCGGGTGAGCCACTTGCCTTGGTGCAGGAGCTACCTTGCTTTGACAACTCGATAAATCTTGATCCTTTGTTGTTGAGTGCCCTTGATCTGTGTGTCCACAATCTGATCACTAGATTCTTGTTGTATGCATTCAGGGTTGAGCTATGTTGGTGTCAGTTGTTCTGCTACGTCTGAGGTGTCCAATAATGGTTGGAAATAAGGCCGAAGGAGGTCCATGTTGAACACTGGGTGTAGGCCAAGTAAAGGAGGAATGTTGAGCTCAAAATAATTATCCCCCATAGCCTTGGTGATGGTGTATGACCCATAATGGAGTGGGAGAAGCTTTCGATGAGGTCCTGTAAGGCGTTCTTTCTGCAAGTGCAACCAAACTTTGTCGCCCACCAAAAACTTATGTGGCACACAATGTTGATCATGGCACTGCTTGTACTTGTCATTGGACTTCTATAGGATATCATGAACCTATTGGTGAATGTGTTAGATCTTCTCAATGAACCGGGTGGCTTTGTCAGTTTCAATTGGAGCAGGAGATGAGTTGACCGAGGTGACCGCAAGGGGAAGTGCAACATCTATGGGACCCAATGGTTGGAATCCCAACCCCACCTGAAAGGGGCTGTGGCCGGTTGAGCTATGCAGGGCTAAGTTATATCTATGCTGGACATAGCGAAGACTCTCATCCCATGTGCGAGGGTGCTTGGAATTATACATGCATAGGATATGCACGATCATTCGATTTACGACCTCGGTTTGGCCATCTGTCTGGGGGTGGAAGGTCGTGGATTTGGTGAGCTTGGTGTCTAGCAGTGACCAGAGGCTCAACCAGAGTGTGCATAGAAATCAACTGTCTCGATCTGAGACAATGGTTTGTGGGATCCAAAAATGTACCCAGACTCGTTCAAAGAAGAGCTTGACAATGGCTTCAACTGCCAAAGAAGGATTATGGCAACAATGAAGCCCCTGTGTCATTTATGAGTACTAATCTTCAAGGAGTTGAGCTCAATTATCCTGCTATAGACAAACAAGCCTACGCCGTTTATAAAGCAATAAAACATTTTAGGTCTTAAATCCTCAAGAATCACACTAAAGTAATTGTGCCACACCCTACAGTCTGATCCTTGTTCACCCAACAGGAAATGGGGGAAAGGAGAGAGAACTGGATGGCGGTAGTCATGGAATTTGATCTGGATATAAAACTGGCAAAACTAGTAAAAGGGCGGGGGTTGTGTAATCTTGCAGCCGAAGCCCAAGATCAAGTAAATAAATATCTCGGATGGGAGAACGAGATGGCACTATGGTGTGGTGAAATAACATATATCTCCCTAGGACAAGATTCTTGGTATAAATATCTTACTTATCTTCTACACCACGAGACTTGTCCCGAAAACCTCAATCCCAGAGAAAGGAGAGCCTTGAGATTAAAATATGCACAGTATCGTCTTATAAATTCGGTGCTCTTCTGGATCAATTACGATGGGGCACTATTAATATGTCTCGAACGAGGAGACACCGACAAAGTCCCGAATGAACTCCATGATGGTCCCGTCGAGTGACATTTTGCAGGAAACACCACCGCTCATAAGATTCTGAGAGCTAGCTATTACTGGCCCACCTTGTTCAAAGACACTCATACTTACTCTAGGAACTGTAAATCTTGTCAAATGAGTGTTGGAAAGGAGAAAAGAGCGGCGGTCCCGCTCCAACCTATTACCATCTCTCGTACTTTCGAGTAGTGGGGGTTGGATATCATAGGAGAAATCACACCTAGCTCCTCGAAAGTGCACAAGTACATTCTTACCGCCACCGACTATTTCATGAGATTGACATAGGTTATTCCTCTGACTCATGTGAATGAGAAGGTGGTGATCCAATTCATATAACAACAACTGATCATGAGGTTCGTTGTCCCCTTTGTCCTAGTCTTCGATAACAAAACTTACTTTTCTTCGACCATGTTGACAGAGTTTGCTCTGGACAAAGGAATCATAATCAAGTACTCTGCAAATTACTACCCCCAGGGAAATGGTGTGGTTGAATCAACTAATAAAAACCTGGTAAGGATATTGAAGAAGACGGTCACAGATAACCAGAGAAATTGGCACAATCTACTCTATAATGCTATGTGGGCCAATAGGGTCACACCTAAGGAAGCCATAGGAAATTCCCCATATTTTATGGTGTATGGGAAAGAATCCATCCTCCCAAATGGACTCTATCTCCCATATCTTCAGCTTCCCCAAGCTTGCAACGAAGAACCCTCATCGGCCATGCAGCAAAGGATTAACACTCTGCTTATGCTGGAAGAAGAGAGAGAAAAGGTTAAGTCAAAATTCCTAGCTCACCAACGAATGGTGAAAAGATGGTTCGATAAGCATAAGGCCAAAAAAAATAATTTTGAAGTAGGAGACTTAGTCCTGAAGTGGGATAGAGCAAATGAACCTAAGGGGAAACATTCTAAGTTTCAGAATCTATGGCTTGGACCTTTCCAGCTAGTCGATAAGATTGGAGCAGGGGCTTATCGATTACAGAGCATGAGAGGAGAAGATCATGCCCTCCCAGTAAAACAATACTACTACTTAAAATATATATATATATATATATATTGGGTCATGGGTCAGGGTCATAGGAAACGAAGGAGGAACAGAGATTATGATTTCACCCAGTGAATCACCATTTGTTGAGCACTCAACACACCCTAAAATTCTATGTCCATTTTTTACTTTTGGGTACCACTTGATCCTTTACATTGTCTATTTTTCTTTCAGTATGAAACTGATACTTGTGCTTATTTTTTATGTCCATTCTAAAGCCTGCCTGAACATACAGAAAGGAATCATCTTAATCATTGAAGGGCCCTTAATAATCTACCTAAATAATCGACACACTAAATATTTCCCCAGCGTGCTCAAGATTTTGGCATCCGTAAACATTAAAGGTGATGAAAGTCGTTTGAGGAGTTTTAATTAACATTGAATACCGATCTTCATCGACATCGACAGTTGAAAGTATTTTCTCTTACGATTAAACTTTGGCAGAGGTATCGCCGAAGACTGACCCATTCGGCTTCGATGGGAAAACGAAGAGATAAACATCACGCAAATAGGAAAGTGATATCGCCGATCGCCGACACCCTAAGCAATTTCGGAGTCAGAGAGTTACAAGATAAAGTAAACATTAAAATTTTACATTTGAAATTACCAATCCCCGATGCCACTCAAGTATAGATAGTCACAATATCTTCCTCCTTTAGTGCCTTCGATGTGAGTAGAGCCCTTAAGTTCAATCCTTACCCATAACCCAAATGCTAAATTTTATGTTCAAATATTTTAAGTGACCCCGGGTTAATAAGCCATGTCAACATCGATCAATGTCAAAATTTCTAGAGAAAAATTATCAACAATTTCATATTTGCAAAAGTAACAATTATAAAATCACATGATCTACGAAAAACTTAAATAAAGGAATGCAGTTAATTTACATCCAAAAGGGGACGTGATACATTCAAGAAGCTTTAATTTTTTCATATAACTAGAAAATTTCCCGCCAGACATAGGCTATATACGAATAGATATTGTCGACATCTTTACTGACCGACCCGGTCACAGTGAGAATAAAAAACTCTTACAACAAGAGGGAAGAATTTTTAAGTGTAACTGTGGGCAACCCAAAGCAGGGGGGTCACCCATTATGCATCTCCTATGCACGCACCCTCTCCTGGACTGCTTCTTGCACCATGTGACATTTCCTTTTCCTTGTTCGCTGCCATCCTCTACGCCTCGCGCAACTACACAATTGTGTCTTGAGCTTCTCGAAGCTGTCTCTGGAGCCAAACTGTGTTTCCTCCACGACCGTGCGACGTTGATACCCCCTGGTTCTTCGCCGCCAACTAGTTCCGCAACTCCCTATTTTCTTGATAGAGTTCATCTATTGCGAGCTGGGCTTGCTCTAACTGTTGGATGGGACTCTTAATGGGAGAACCCAGTCCTTTTACCCTCCCCTTTCATCCCTAGCTTCCTTTACTGGAAGTCTCCACAAGCCCCAACCAGTTAGTAAGCATCATAGACTCCTCAATGGCCAAGTATACACTCAGCTCAGCTCGGGGGTGGTCTCCCTCCCTTCTCCCTGTGTCTTTCCTGGGCCTCCCCCTTCTCCATGGTGTCCTCTCCTCTGGGGGCGTGACCCCCAACATACCTCATTCATGCGTACTTCCCTCCACCCCAAATCCCGTTAGAGGCATCGACACCTTCCCCGAGCAAATGCATGTACCTCCTGTCAAAGCCTCAAAGACACTGGGAGCCAATAAGAAGGAGTCCAGAGTGCATTGGGGCTAGGACCTGGCATTCTGGTTGTTATCACTCCAGGAGTCCTTCTCAGGATGTAGCTTGAAGAAGCCTGGTAACTTAAAATGTGTTTTAGTTTTATATGTTTATTGGATCAAATGGGATACTAGATAACTGACTTACTCTCAAGACAATCAAATACATAACCAGGTGAGACAATGCTTTCAAAAGTGTATAATCAGATGAGTAACTGAGTGGTGGGTGAAGAAAGTCTATATCTATCAACCAGATCCGATGTGTGATGGGATGAATAAATATAGCACAGATTACTTATTAATTTAGTGTTTATGAGTTGACCAATGAGATGACAGTCATTTTCAACTAGATAAACTTAGACAACGGTAATTAGTCAAGCACAAAAAAAGAGAGAAAATGATAATATGACATAAACAGTGAAAGGAAATTGTGATCTATATTATGGTAAAAGGTCTCAGTACAATATCAACATGGTGTAGTCTCCAGACTCAAACCCCTCTATGATTCAAAAATTTAGATCCTATCAAAATGGATCTAAAATACTAACAATAGAAAATAATCAAAACAACTCTCAAGAATAGGATCTAGTCCTATCATAAAGGTCAAACCCTTATTGAATAGTCTTCAGCAAATCTGCAATATCTTCAACAGTCTTCAACATATTGATGAGATGATCAAGTACTCGAACTCATCCTTTGACAGTTGGATGTTTGTTGACCAAAATAGAAAGGCCTTTTATCTTGTTCACCTTAATATCTACCTTAAAATATGGAAAGGGATATTAATCTTCATCAGTTTAATTATTATATTTCATTTAGAACCTTTTCCAAATGATCTGGAAATCAAAATCTTTGATCTGGTAAAAAACATTAGCATTCTGCCAATACCTGCACTTTCGATGGCTAAAGAGCCAAAATTCTAACCTACTTTCAGTGGCTAAAGACAACTGTGAAAGCTTGCGTAAGCCACCAAAATAACAGTTTGAAAATAGCTTTCAAAATTTGAAATATTGCATAAAATCCTTCAATCAATCATGCTCCTTTGACTGATGATTTAGATGACCTTCAAATCTGGGAAGACCTTTACCTTGCTAGACATTTATCATTATCCTACCAGAAATTATCTGTCAACTGAAGTGCCTCGATTGGTTTTTGCTTAAATGATGGAACTGTTGCTAAGAATGTGGATCTGGAATCTGGATTAATTTTTGATCGATAATTATTGTTGCCAAGTGTTCTAGAAAATAAAATCAATATTCACCCCTCAAGTTGAAGGATGATGCTTATAAAATCACAAAAGCTCATGTGAGTTGCTGAACAAGGACTGTATTCTCAACTTGTTGTGATGGAAGTCTATTTGTCTGTTGATGCACTAATTGTTGAGTGAATTGATCCTGATCTATAGCTTTCAAGTATAAAACAGAGCATGAGCAAGATATATAATCCTAGCTACTATATAATGCTTGGATTCGAGTCCTATATTTCACACAACCCCCCTGTCAATATTGATACAATATTTATTTCAATCATGGGTGCATTCCTTCCTGTTGTGTCAAGGTTAACCTGCCCATATTCTACTTTTGTTACAGAGAGCTATGTGGTTATTCCTACCACACATCCAGTTGTTCCCCCTGTCATGGATCCTATTTCATTTTCCTTCCTCCATAGAAGCAGAAAAGCTCTGAGCATTACAGTGGAACCAATCAACACTCATGTGGCTAAATACATCCATTCTCTAATCTGGAAGTTGAGGTTTTGTTATGAATAAGCCCGAAAAGAGATTGAAGATTCCATAAAACCCCAAATGTGATTACAGCTGCAATTTGAGCATTTGGATTGATTGTTGTTGCCAATAGATGATGCCACAGAGCAATGTAGTAATAAAAATGAAGCATAAGAGCACTAAATTGTAACCAGGACTTTGCCAGTATACCCAAAATTGTTTCCATAGGCAGGTTATGAATTGTTTGCATGCACTATGCGCATAGTCAATTGAAAAATAAAGGTTCTTGGCATCTGGAGTTGGGATACACAACTCCTTCTTGTATAGTTCCCTTGGCTCCTAATGTTTATGAAATCACTGCGACCTTCCAACACCTGTAAATTCATTATTTCATTTGGGCCCAGTGCTTCCTATCTGGCCTTTCCCCCGTGATTGTATGCATGAACATCTGTGTTGTCAAAAAATATTCTCTGCAACACAACAACAACGTCTTGGCTTCTTCAAGGCCTATGTGAAAGTTGAAACTGATCCATGCACCATATAATAGCCTGCTCACTTTGAGGGACAGGAAACCCTTATCTCAACATTTGTTTATTGTTGCTTGGACATAACACTTGAAACGCCTGCGAATCTTTAATAAAAACTTTAACATTTTTACCTCTGTAGAATATGGTAATTGACAACGATACCTCCTCATGGTATCTTGGCGCTCTGAACTAACCCTTGTCACCAAATCTTATCACATGCCATAAGGGTTTTGTAACTTGACTTTATGTGTCGATTCTAGACTTAGGCATAGTATGTTGGGTGACTTGATTGCCACTTTATTTGACTTGTGATGTGTAGGGTATACACTTGGTAAGTGCACACACCTTTTGTTTCATTTAATATATATATATATATATATATAACATCATTCAAAAACTATATATATATATATATATATATATAAACACTTGACCTTTAGAGTAAAAATGTTGAATGACACAATATACTTTAATAAGGATTTGTAACATTTATTTGCAGGTCAAGAGGACAAATCCAAATGATTTCTGAAAAAAAGTGATCAAGAGAGCTTGATGAAGAATGTGGAGGATAAGACACTGGCCATCAAAGAGATCTTTGATGAAGACTTGGAAGTTAAAAAACTGGCCAGAAAATTTTAGGAATGAGCGTATTAAATAAAAGTTGAGAAAACACTCCAAAAATACCAGTGCATTTTTTATCGCTAGCATTTGGCTCCAACTGGGATGGAGACCTTCCTACAAGGTTTCCAAGAACCTAGTATTTCTAGTCGCCTTTACCATTGGACTATGGAGTCATTTGGCCTTTAGAATTGATCCCCTGCAAACCTGTAGCCTGCATGTAGCCTGCGCTACTTTTTCAACAACAAATAACTAAAAGAGTCTACTTGCTCAGATGAAGAGCTTATTCTCCTATCTACTCCTACTCTAACCATTGTACTAATTCTTAATCAAGTAAACTCATGCTTCCAATGCAGCCATGTCAGAAAATGATTTACTGAACCTGTTCTTGATCTTGACCCGAAAAATAATGGAATGCATAGCCAACAGAAAAGTGGTTTGAACAGATGATAAAACCAACTTTCATCTGACAAAAATACTATAACATTTATGTTGCTCATAGATTCCAAATAGTTTGCAATAGGGTCATTAAAACCACAAAGGAATACCTCTTTATGTTGTTGTTCCAACTGAAAGAAATACTAATGCTGATTGCTTTCACTGATCTCAATCTTGAATGTGAACTGCTCAACCTTTGTCGGAGAAAAATGCAATCTCAACTGCTTATCTGAACCTTTCTGCTCCCCTTCACCATATATTTGTAATATGAATTCATCATGATGATATGTTGGCTTATCACATCTAACAGTTTTTGAAAGAAAAGAAAGGGTATGTTCTTGATCTTCTACAATAATATCTTTGCAGGATATATCAAAACTAAAAAGATCTTCATTGGACTTTTGAACAATCGATTCGTAACAAGCATCAATCACAGCATGCACACATTTTTTATCATCTCTCTGTTGAAAAGAAGAACTAGATGAAATTTTAGTAGACAATAAGTCTTCACAAACCTTCAAATCTTCTTCCTTATCATTGTATTGATAAAATGTAGGCGCATAAATATAAGATCCTAATGACAAAGATGACTATTCTTGTATAGAAGTATCAACAATAGGATCTTGAAACAGATTTGGAAAAATATCACCTTTCTTCCTCATCATAATTTGAAACAACATGTTCATAAGGAGAAGGAGAATCCTTTTAATGCTCTAGCTAGAGATTAGACAGTCCCTGAAAATCCTGTTCATCATGGTTCCTGCAACTTCCCTTGATCTGCAAATCAGAAAACTGAGGGTTGCCCTTAGTATCTGCTATAAATTCAAAACTGTTACATGTTGTTCCTTCAATCTGCCCATCGTCTTTAAAATTTTCAAAGGGAACAATCTGATCTTCATGACAATCTAAGACAATAGATGCATTTAGTACAATCTCAAAAGCATCTACACCATGGTTAACATCCTAAAGATCATCAATATCTCGATCATAATGAGAAGTATCTTCTACTGCAACAAAATATTCATGAATGTTTAGTTCTTTATTCAATAAATTGAATTCATGACAACATTCAGGATATAGAAGATTTGCTGGAAATTTGTCTTTACAAAACACATGAAAAGCAGCATGAAAATACACCAAAGAGATGATACTGGCAATAGGAAGAGACTGGTACCAATCACGAGCAATTCCCTCTAATGGAAAACTGAAAAGCTTAATTTGAACATCCTCATGTATAATTTCAAGCCGATGAATAAAGTCATGAAAATCCAGCAAGTGTTCAAGTGGCACTTCCCACTCTTCTCCTCGAAATCTGGGAAAACTATTTTCCCATTCATCTCTACTAGGCACTGGATTAGGGAAACCAACGATATTTGAAAAATCACAGAAATCATATCTCTTAGCTAAGATCTTTTTCATTTCACACCAGTGGAGTCGCCAACAGATTTCAGAACAATGGAGTTGCCACTGAATCCATCCTTCATGGAGTCGCCAGATAGATGATTACAACTGAAAATATGTCCAGACTTTGTCTATCATTAAAGTTGGATCTTGTCGTCTCCCAAGGAAGCTAAGCTTCAATCTCCTCTCACCAGTAACGATGCCAATTTGCTATCACTCCAGGAGTCCTTCTTAGATTGTAGCTTGAAGAAGCCTAGTAACTTAAAATGTGTTTTAGTTTTATATTTTTATTGAATTAAATGGGATACTAGATAACTGACTTACTCTCAAGACAGTCAAATACATAACCAGATGAGACAATGCTTTCAAAAGTGTATAATCAGATGAGTAACTGAGTGGTGGGTGAAGCAAGTCTATATCTATCAACCAGATCAGATGTGTGATGGGTTGAATAAATATAGCACAGATTACTTATTAAATCAATGTTTATGAGATGACAGTCATTTGCAACTAGATAAACTTAGACAACAGTAATCAGTCAAGCATAGAAAAAGGAGAAAATGATAATCTGACATAAACAATGAAAGGAACTTGTGATCTGTATTATGGTAAAAGGTCTCAGTACAATATCATCATGGTTTCTTCTCCAGACTCGAACCCCTCTATGATTCAAAACAATAAACTTTATAGTCTTTACATAAAAAATTTAGATCCTATCAAAATGGATCTAAAATACTAACAATAGAAAATAATCAAAACAACTCTCAAGAATAAGATCTAGTCCTATCATAAAGGTCAAAACCTTATCGAATAGTCTTCAACAAATCTGCAATATCTTCAACAGTCTTCAACATATTGATGAGATGATCAAGTACTCAAACTCATCCTTTGACAGCTGGATATTTGTTGACTAAAATAGAAAGGCCTTTTATCTTCTTCACCTTAATATCTTCCTTAAAATCTGGAAAGGGATATTGATCTTCATCAGTTTAATTATTATATTTCATTTAGAACCTTTTCCAAATGATCTGGAAATCAAAATCTTCGATCTGGTAAAAAACATTAGCATTCTGCCAATACCTACACTTTCGGTGGCTAACGAGCCAAAATTCTAACCTGTAAGCCACCGAAAGCTCTGCTTTCGGTGGCTAAAGACAGATGTGAAAGCTTGCCTAAGCCACTGAAAGAACAGTTTGAAAATAGCTTTCAAAATTTGCAATATTGCATAAAATCCTTCAATCAATCATGCTCCTTTGACTGATGATTTAGATGACCTTCAAATCTGGGAAGACCTTTACCTTGCTGGACATTTATCATTATCTTACCAGAAATGCTCTGTCACCTGAAGTGCCTTGATTTCTTTTTGCCTTAAATGATGGAATTGCTGCTAAGAATGTGGATCTGGGATCTGGATTAATCTTTGATCGATAATTATTGTTGCCAATTGTTCTAGAAATTAAAAATAATCTTCACCCCTCAAGTTGAAGGATGTTGCTTATAAAATCATAAAATCTCGTGTGAGCTACTGGACAAGGACTGTATTCTCAACTTGTTGTGATGGAAGTCTATTTGTCTTCTGATGCACTAATTGTTGAGTGAATTGATCCTGATCTATAGCTTTCAAGTAGAAAACGGAGCATGAGCAAGCTATATAAGCCTAGCTACTGTAGAATGCTTGGTCTCGAGTCCTGAGATACACAACTCCTTCTTGTATAGTTCCCTTGGCTCCTGATGCTTATGAAATCACTGCGACCTTCCAACACCTATAAATTCATTATTTCATTTGGACCCAGTGCTTCCGATCTGGCCTTTCGCCCGTGATTGCATGCATGAACATCTGCGTTGTCAAAAAATGTTCTTTGCAGCACAACAACAACGTCTTGGCTTCTTCAAGGCCTATGTGAAATCCAAAACTGATCCATGCACCGTATAATAGCATGCTCACTTTGAGGGACAAGAAACCCTTATCTCAACATTTGCTTACTGTTGCTTGGACAAAACACTTGAAACGCCTGCGAATCTTTAATAAAAACTTTAACATTTTTACCTCTGTAGAATATGGTAATTGGCAACGATACCTCCTCATGGTATCTTGGTGATCTGAACTAACACTTATCACTAAATCTTATCACACGCCATAAGGGTTTTGTAACTTGAATTTATGTGTCGATTCTAGACTTAGGCATATGTCTTAACTTGTTGCTTGACTTGTGGACTTAGAGTTGATGATGGGATTTGTATGTTGGGTGACTTGATCGCCACTTTATTTGACTTGTGATGTGTAGGGTATACACTTGGTAAGTGCACACACCTTTTGTTTCATTTAATAAACAAATATATATATATATATATAAAAACATCATTCAAAAACTATAAAAATAGTTTAGAAAAACATTATATATATATATATATATATATATATATATATATATATATATAAACACTTTCCCTTTAGAGTAAAAATGTCGAATGACACAATAGACTTTAATAAGGATTTGTAACATTTATTTGCAGATCAAGAGGACAAAGCCAAAGGATTTCTGAGAAAAAGTGATCAATAAGAGCTTGATGAAGAATGTGGAGGATAAGACACTGGCCATCAAAGAGATCTTTGATGAAGACCTGGAAGTTAAAAAACTAGCCAGAAAATTTTAGGAATGAGCGTATTAAATAAAAGTTGAGAAAACACTCCAAAAATACCAGTGCAATTTTTATCTCTAACACTAGCTACCTCGCAAACCTCATCCCTTGTTAGGGGAGGATTCCATAATGCAACGACATGGTGGATTGGATGCCTACAGGTGATAAGGACCACTGCGCCAAGTCTCGCCTGAATAAACGCACCAGATTAGCATCACAAAGGCACAAACTCGACTTATGCGTGGAATTCCTCACAAATTTCCTAGGATTTATAGCCAAACAAAGCAACAAACCAGAGCGTTCCAAAAGAACACTCATGTTTTGTGACAAGATGCCTTGAAGACTTAGCGCGTTATAACTGCTCGTCGGAAATAATCTGGAACGCTTGAAGCGCCATTGAACAGAGTCCCAGAGAATGTGTAGTACGATCGTTCTAATTTCTTTAAACTCCCTGGCTTCCATTATTGACGATTGATAGTTGACACACTTGGTGATATAGGTTCTGGAAACATTTAATGACTTCCTTACTACAATACCCGACCTTCTGGGAGCATACATGCGCATGCTCAACTCTGGTGTCTTTTCCCAGTCTCAAAGGTCGAGCAACCACTATGATGGTTCTGACACACGTATCCGCTATACTTAATTTACCACGCTATGGGGCGACAACATGACTCGTTTATACTAAAGAAGAATGGCAGCGTGGATGGAAGACATCGTAGGTAATTCAAAAGAGCAACCGGGTTCACATAAGTATTGAACGGTCGAGAATAACGAGCTTCATAGGTATGCACCGATCCATTATGTTTGTTAGTACCCTATGTAATATCGCTTGATCGTTAAACTATCTCAAATCCACTTGCAGGAACGACTCCCTAATATCTGAACAAAGCTTGCTCCGCGATCTCACTGATAAACCCGAAAGAAACGCCGAAGTAGAATCGATAGAGTGATGAAGGAAGAAGGTCTCCCCGAGTTCGGAACCCCCGATAATTTCATTGACTTGAGCAACGTGGTCAAGCTGCATGTCGAACAAGATGCGCTATGGACCAAAGAGTTCGCGGAAATAGCCGATGCGAAGCCAGGGAAAGTACGACAATTCACCGAACATCTGATCAGAGCCCGAACCATGCTACAACAGTTGAACTTCAGTTTAGTAAAGTATCGGGTGCATGCAGTAGACATCAGGGGAATATACGTGGCCCCGATGGAACAACATAGATTTCCATGGGCTCAAACTTGTGAAAAATTCTTTGTCAGCTGGACTAAATACGAGAGCAGTCGTCCTTTCCAAGAAGTATCTCAAGACGACTGTTAAAGAAGTTGTTAGAAGATAACGCCACGTGGCGATTTATGTTTTGTTTAAACTATAATTAGCCATTAGTTTTGGTTAAAACTCTATATTATAAATAAAGACATCTGCCAATTAGAAAAGGGTTGATGGTTGTTGTAAGAACTCTTTATTTTGGGCTGTTAAGAATTATTTTGAGACTGTAAGAATTGAGAAGTCCTTCTAGACCAAAGACAAACTATTTTCATCAGATGTATGTGATTGGATCTGGAGAAGAACTACTTCCTATCCTATTTCATGAATGATGTAGTAATGAGTAAGAGCAATTAATTATGTTGTCAAGTTATCTGGTGCAATGTCTTGATGTTCTTTGCTTTAATGATGAAGATAAATCATTGTGTTTTTATGTAATGAATGGTTATGGTAGATGAATTATTTTTCTTGCCATTATCTTGTTACATATGTGCTTTCTTTCTGATAGTTAGTTTCTTAGACATTAATTAGATGCTCACACAGTGAATGTATTAGTACTAGGCTTGTGGTATAGAGTAATTGTCTGCATGTTGAGAAGTGGGTTATCCCAAGCTTAACCTCTTCCCCAGTAGTTAAAAATTAATCCTCTTAATTGTCAAGTTGGTTTATGCTGGTTTTCATATCTCACATCAGCCCCACCTAAGATAAATTACAGAAGAAAATAGTCCTAACTGAAGGAAGAGCCTTCACAAAGAAACACAAAGCCCATCGATAAATTGGTTGGATTGCAAGATCTGGAGAACCATTCCATTTTAAACGGTGCAGAATCTAATTGGGCCTCGGTGGCGGGTTTGGTTCCTACTATTGAGGCAAGGGATTTAGGTCCCGTCAACAGAATTGGTGCTAGAAGGAGGGCCTGAGAATGAATGGTTGAATATATTTTTTATCTATCATTTCAAACACCCTATAGAATTGTAACAACCCACATGCATGGATAGTCCGTCACAAGACAACCCACACACATTGAGTATTCCCGAAATGGATAACTCACCCCAGCCTGAGGAAGAACCTTTTCACCCTGAAATACCTTATGCTCTTCCTCACGAGGAAGTGAATCAATTCAGGAGAATCACTAGAGCCTACACTCAACAGATCGGTGCGTTGTCCTTAGCTCCCATCCTCCCTGAAAGAAAACAACAAAGCAGACCAATGGTTAGCACTCCCGACGAAGTTTTCATACACTCCATAAAAGACTTAATAGATTTCGCAATTACCGAAATCCAAGAACCTCTCTATCTGATACCTGAAACGCTAACCGTCGACGTCTCCGAGCCAAACAAATTTTCAGAAGAAGAACAGTTTGATTCAGATTCCAAATATATGGAGGGTAGTAATAACCATGAGGAAGAAAGAGAAATCCTACTTCAGAACAATAATCCCTGGTTGGTAGGAGATGTCGTGCCCGTCCTTGGATGAATACATAATATTCCCCGACATCCGGAGAAATGACTTCCTAAGTACGACCCCAAAACTTCAGGATTACCTGAAGATCACATCAAGAAGTTCATACTCACGATTAGACTTATGAATGTTCAACATGAAGATGTGGTCTGTTTACTTTTCCCCTACACATTCTAAAATTCAGTTTCCACGTGGTATTTCAACTTTCCAGTAGGATCGATAACCAACTGGACTAAGTTCCAGAAATATTTTTTAGATAAATTTGCAGAGGAAACTACTATGGGAGCCCTGATGGAAGAGTTGTTCGCAGCCACCATGAGTCTGGAAGAAAGAGTCAAAGATTTCAATGAGAGATTCACGACCATCTTAAACAAATTCTAGCCCGCAGCGAAACCAACTCAAGAGTTACAAATCGAGGTTTACGCCAACACCCTCCCGACTTCTATTTATATGTTTGTAAAAAGAGCCACTAAGAAAACCATGGAAGAGAATTTTGAGGATTCCAAGATGATAGAATTCTAGATGAAAGGATGTAAAGAGGGCCAAGTCTCCTTAGTGAAAAAAGAAATCCAACCCCCCCCCCCCCAGGAGAGGACTCCTTTTGACTAGACCTCCGGGAAAACCGGTTGAACAGACTCCCAACAAAGGTAATGGTGATATAGAAGATCTCCAATGCATGGTGAAGAAATTATCGAACGAAATCATAGACATTAAGAGAAATGTAGGGGAGGGAAACCAAGGCCATAGGCCCTATAAACCTTTCTTTAAAAGAAACCCACCTTTAAAAGAAATTGAACCTCCCCTCGCTAACTTAAATATCGATCTAGGGAATGTCACGTCTGATTCTTTCTATAATTATCATCAGGAGGACCACTCCGAAAGAGACTACCCTCAATGGGTACATGCCATGAATTTGATGGCCAATCGGTTTCTAGATGAAGTCTCCCTAGCCGAACAGCCAAGCAGTTCGGTTATGAATATGGAGGACCAGAAAGAAGTTGACCCACCACGAGACACAACCATGCTGGTATGGGATCCAGACCTGATCATGCCTTCCAACGATCTTTTTGAGTCTCGGGAACAACCCGCGGAAGTTTCAGCGATACAGACGCGCAGTAAGGGTCTGCCTGGCTCAAAAGATACCGACGCCACTCGGGCTTCGCGAAGTAAGTTAAATCCCGACCACTTGAAAACCTCTTTTTATCTTGGAAAAAATCCTATAAGCATTCACACCCAAGAGTCGCCAAAACTAGATTACAACGTGGTCGAAGATTTGAAGAAGCTAAAGGCCAATATTTTAGTTATGGAGATATGCAGGCTCCCTCAGCAGAAAGACTTTTTGTTACAAGCCTTGAACTCTGTCGAAACCTGACGACAGGCAATGGCCCAAAAAGAAGTTTGACTCACACAGGTCCTCTAGGAAAACCAACTGTGAATGCCTAATCGGGAGATAGAAAAGAAAAACCGTTTATCCCCCCGTTCCTCCTAACATTTGAAATATTCAACAGAAACATCCATAACTGTTTAGTAGATTCTGGTGCATCCTCCAATGTCATGCCCTTATCTATTTGCAATAAATTGAATGTCGTTCCTCTCAAGACTGATAAACATGTCATACAACTGGATAGGACCCAGGTCAAGGTCATAAGAGAACTCAAAGACGTGATGATCAGGATATCGACGCACCTCACTTTTGTGCAAGTGATCGACATTATTGTAGTAGATATCCCAGAGGCATATGGGATATTACTAAGTCGAGACTGGTCTGAAAAGATAAACGGTTACTTCAATATGGACTGGGCACACCTTTGGCTACCGCTGAAGGGATACAAGGACATGATCAGAATCGATAGGGAGAGATATCTAAAACATACAGTCACTGATTTAGAAGCCCTTAATGAACCCTCGTCCATAGATTTCCCCATACTGGGCAATTATTCTTGCGACTCCTACTTTGGAAACTTCACTCCCCTCTTATCTGATGTCCCTCTTACTCAAAAATCTGAATTGATCTTTCAAGACAAATCACCGATACCGACAGGAGACACCTTCTTTTTCTAAAACTCGGTGCTAGAACTTGTGAAACGAGAGGTAAGGGAACAAGAAACTAATAAGGGAAACGAAAACAACGATCCCCGTTCACAATTCTGGACCCTCTATTTTTATTTATCCAAATCTCAAGAAGGGTCTGGAGCAGGATGCATCCTCATCAATCCTATTTGTAAATGTAATTTCTTGTCCTGTAGGCTAGAATTCGAATGTACCAACAACACTTTCGAATATGAAGCTCTAGTACAAGGATTAAAGAAAGCCATAGATTTGTATATCAAGGGATTGAAAGTTTTCGAGGACTCTGAAATTATTGTTAGACAAGTAAGAAATACTATACATTGCAATTCTCCTCATTTGAAGAACTATCAACATGAGGTTCATAGGTTAATAGAACACTTTGAGGCTTTTAACATCACTGCGATCCCCATAGCAAAGAATATTCTTGTTGACTCCTTGGCCACTGCCGCTTCCAGGCTGTCACCTCTAGAAGATTATGAAACCTCTCGATTCACTGTGGATCTTCTCTACAAACTGTCGGTACCTGATAACATTTCCAATTGGAAAGTCTTCGAAGGAGATGAACAAATCATAAACTTCTTGACTAACCAAGACAATTTCAAAGACCTCGCTATTGACGATGAAGAATTCCAAGAACTGTCCACAAAAACCGATCCTCGGATGGGACGACCTATGGATAAATCAAAGGGTCACACGATCCCAAAAGGGATAGATAATCTAGAAAATCTTTTTGATCTCAAGGAGTGATTTAAGGGACCCAAAAATGCAAATACTGGTATCTCTTGTCCCTTGCATGAAACTATAAATATTGGGACCCCAGAGAGCCCAAATAATGTGAATCTGGGAAATACTATGTCTAAATAAGAGAGGAAATCTTATCTCAAATTATTCAGGCAATACCAGGATGTCTTCGCGTGGTCCTACAGGGATTTGAAAACGTATGATACCCGCATCATTCAACACACCATCCCCTTGAAACCGAAATTAAAACCTTTCCAACAGAAGCTCTGAAAGTATCATCTATCCCTGGAGCTTCTAATGTATCAGGAGCTAAAGAATCTTTTAGATGCCAAGATCATTTTTCAGGTTAGGCATTCCACTTGGGTAGCAAACCTTGTTCCGGTGAGGGAAAAGTCAAGGGAGATCCACCTATGCGTAGATTTTAGGAACCTCAACAGGGTCTCAGAAAAAGACAATTATCCGGTCCCGCCAATGGAATAACTCCTGCAGACCATGTCGGGCTTGGAGATTTTCTCTCTATTAGACGGTTTCTCAGGATACAACCAAGTCCTTGTTTCGGAGGAAGATCGTTTAAAATCCACTTTCTGAACCAAATGGGGAACCTTCGCTTATAAGTGCATGCATTTCGGGTTAATTAACGCATGAGCAACCTTCCAAAGAGCCATGGACGTAGCATTTCGGGGATTAATTAATAGATGCATGTTAATATATCTAGATGAAGTAACAATGTATTCAAAGAACAGAGAAGAGCACATCCAACACTTGACTCATATTTTTGAGAGGTGTAGGAAATACGATATATCCTTAAACCCAAAAAAAACCTATCTTTGGTATCAAGGAAGGTAAGATGTTAGGTCACATTATATCTCAGACAGGGATTCACATAGACCCCGAAAGGATTAAAGCCATAACTCAACTTCCCTTACCCCATAATAAGAAATCTATGTAGTCCTTTTTCGGGAAAATCAATTTTGTGAGGAAGTTCACTCCCGACTTCGCAGAAATCATCAAACCCTTACAAAAGATGATTTACAAAGATGTCGAGTTTAAGTGGGATGATGAGTGAAAAGACGCCTTCAAAAATATCAAAGTTGTCATTTCCTAGGCCCCGGTGTTGCGACGTCCCGATTTCAATAGGGACTTTTTTCCTTTATACTTTCGCCTCCGATCAATCGCTAGCTTCAGTTTTGACTCAGAAGGATGATGGCAACAACGAAGCCCCTGTGTAATTTATGAGTACTAATCTTCAAGGAGTTGAGCTCAATTATCCTGCTGTAGACAAACACGCCTACGTGGTTTATAAGGCAATAAAACATTTCAGGTCTTACATCCTCAAGAATCACACTAAAGTAATTGTGTCGCACCCTACAATCTGATCCGTGTTCACCCAACAGAAAATGGGGGAAAGGAGAGGGAACTGGATGGCGATAGTCAGGGAATTTGATCTAGATATAAAACCGACAAAACTAGTAAAAGGGAAGGGGTTGTGTAAGCTTGTAGTCGAAGCCCATGATCAATTAAATAAAGATCTTGAATGGGAGAACGAGACGGAACTATGGTGTGGTGAAATAGCATACATCTCCCCAGGACAAGATTCTTGGTATAAATATCTTACTTATCTTCTACACCACGGGACTTGTCCCAAAAATCTCAATCCCAGATAAAGGAGAGCCCTGAGATTAAAATCTACATAGTATTGTCTTATAAATTCAGTGCTCTTACAGATCAATTATGATGGGGTACTATTAAGATGTATAGAATGAGGAGACGCTGACAAAGAACTGAATGAACTCCATGATGGTCCCGTTGGGGGAAATTTTGCAGGAAACACCACCGCTCATAAGATTCTGAGAGTTGGCTATTACTGGCCCACCTTGTTCAAAGACGCTCATAATTACTCTAGGAACTATAAAACTTTTCAAATGAGCACTGGAAAGGAGAAAAGAGTGGCGGTCCCACTCCAACCTATTACTGTCTCTCAGCCTTTCGAGTAGTGGGGGTTGGATATCATAGGATAAATCACACCTAGCTCCTCGAAACTGCACAAGTACATTCTTACCGCCATCGACTATTTCATGAGATGGACAAAGGCCATTCCTCTGACTTATGTGAACAAGAAGGTGGTGATCAAATTCATAGAACAACAACTAATCACAAGGTTCGGTGTCCCCTCTGTCCTGCTCTTCGATAACGCAACTTAATTTTCTTCGACCCCGTTGACAGAGTTTTCTCTGGACAAAGGAATCATAATCCAGTTCTCTGCAAATTACTATCCCCAGGGAAATGGTGTGGCTGAATCAACTAATAAAAACCTGGTAAGGATATTGAAGAAGACGATCACAGATAACCAGAGAAATTGGCACAATCTACTCTATAATTCTTTGTGGGCAGATAGGGTCACACCTAAGGAAGCTATAGGAAATTCCCCATATTTTCTGGTCTATGGGAAAGAAGCCATCCTCCCAAATGGACTCTATCTCTTGTCTCTTCAGCTGGTCCAAGATTCCAATGAAGAACCCTCATTGACCATGCAACAAAGAATTAACACTCTGCTTATGTTGGAAGAAGAGAGAGAAAAGGCTAAGTCAAAATTCCTAGCTCACCAACGAATAGTGAAAAGATGGTTCGATAAGCATAAGGCCAAAGAAAATAATTTTGAAGTAGGAGACTTAGTCCTGAAGTGGGACATATAAAATGAACTTAAGGGGAAACATTATAAGTTTAAGAAATGGCCAAGCTCTAAAACAATACTTCTACTAAACAAAAAAAAATCGAGTCATGGGTCAGGGTCATAGTTAACGAAGGAGGAACAATGATTCTACTTTTGCCCAATGAATTGACATTTGTTGAGCACTCAACACACCCTAAAAGTCTATGTCCATTTTTTACTTTTGGGTACCACTTGATCCTTTACATTGTCTATTTTTCTTTCAGTATGAAACTGATACTTGCGCTTATTTTTTATGTCCATTCTAAACCATACTTGAACATACAACAAGGAATCATCTTAATCATTGAAGGGACCTTAATAAGCTACCTAAATAATCGGCACACTAAATATTTCCCCGACACACTCAAGAGTTCGACATCGATAAACATTAAAGGTGATGAAAGTCGTTTAAGGAGTTTTAATTAACACCAAACACCGATCTTCATCGGCGTCGACAGTTGAAAGTCTTTTCTCTTACGATTAAACTTTGGCAGAGGAACCGTCGAAGACTGACCTGTTCGGCTTCAACAGGAAAACGAAGAGATAAGAGTCATGCAAAGAGGAAAGCGATATCGCCGATCGCCGACACCCTAAGAAATTTCGGTGTCGGAGAGTTACAAGATAAAGTACACATTAAAATTTTACATTTGAAATTACCAATCCCTGACGCCACTCAAGTATAGATAGTTGCAATATCTTCCTCCTACAGTGCCTTCGACGTGAGTAGATCCCTTAAGTGCAATCCTTACCCATCACCCAAATGCTAAATTTTATGTTCAAATATTTTAAGTGACCCCGGGTTAGTAAGCCATGTCAACGTCGATCAATGTCAGAAGTTCTAGAGAAACCATATCAACAATTTCATATTTGCAAAAGTAACAATTATAAAATCACATGATCTACGAAAAACTTAAATAAAGGAACACGGTTAATTTACATCCAAAAGGGGACGTGATACATTCAAGAGGTGATTTTGCTTCTTTCTGTTGACTTGTATCAGTTTGAATGTTCACATCTTCAGCTGATTCAACCTCATCTCTTTCTGATCCTTGGACCTGTTCATCTTCATCTTCACTTGTACCTTCTGTTCTTGATTCATCACTACTTATATTTCTGACTGGAATTTCTTCATCAACTTTTACATCTATACAGTCAACTAGTTTATGCAGTCTTTTGTTATAGCATCTGTACCCTTTACTGTTTGTAGCATAACCCAAGAAGATACCTTCATCAGCCCTGTCATCATATTTGCTAAAATTTTCATCATTGTTCTTGATATAACATGTGCTTCCGAAAACTTTAAAACGTTTGATTGAAGCAGGTCTTCCAAACCAAAGTTCATAAGGGGTCTTGTCACTGCCTGGTCTGAGATGAGCTTTGTTAAGAATATGAACAGTTGTATGAATTGCTTCCACCCAGTATGTCTGAGGTATGTTCCTTTCATTCATCATTGATCTTGCCATTTGCTGTACTGACCTGTTCTGCCTCTTAACAACTCCGTTTTGTTGTGGAGTCCCTGGAATTGTGTATTCTCTTTTGATCCCATTTTTATCACAGAATTCTTTAAAGCTTCCAGAACTGAACTCTCCTCCTCTATCAGACCTTACTGCCTTTATCCTCTTTCCTGTTTGATTCTCAGTCAAAGCCTT